>JAWPHD010001856.1:0-290682 GCA_037043455.1 Cyrtodaria siliqua | reverse complement strand
GAATAAACCATTAAGGGCACGACAAGACACGATTTTTGACAAACGTCAAACGTTAAAGTTCTCCGGCCATGTTGTGTTTCATGAACATGTTTATGTTTATTAAAATCGAAATCAATACACAACAAATTCACACATTGCAATATCTGTGAAAAGCGGGAATAAGATTGTATTTGATGACGTAGAAGACTTTGAATATGTAAATTAATACACAGGTAAATGTATTTATCAATAATCTGGCAATAGTTGTGCAGCTATATAATTCAGATTTACCTCATTTTCCCGTGCAGTCACGCAGTGGTAAAAGTAGTATCTGCGTTATGCAAAATAATACTTATTGTTTACATACAACTTAGTAACGGTTTTAAATATATGTTCTCTACGGGACTATCAAGATGTGTTCATATGATGTTTTAAGAGTTAAATTTGTTAATTGGTAATACTACATAAAGGGTGGCCATTCACCTCTTCTTAAACACCAAATGCTCCTTAAACTGTGACACAAATGCCTAGAGAGTTGCATGAACGGTTTTTAACTCCTTTCTACGAATGTAGGTTAACGGTCGATGTTAAATAAAATGGCGATTTGAAAAGAGACAAAAAAGCGCTGTAATATTATCTATATGTAGCATTTTCCTTATTATTTCGAGACACACTGCATTTAAAACGGTCAGTTGTAAAACAAAACCACATCTCGGAATCTGTTATCTGACTTTCACAGGAAAATAATGACACTCCCTATGGCACCAGATACAATAATAGTCCATTAAAGAAGGTGTCGAACAATGAAGACGGCTTTCAAGACCAATCCTACATAAATAAAACAAATGTCAAATATACTGAAACGCAAAAGAAACGCAACACGGGAATTTCCGCTATATCTTGTATGTACAATATGCTGCTGTTAATCGAATGATACATGGCTACGTAAGACTTTCCTTTTGGAAAAAAATACTAAAACAACACATAATACAGCAAATAGTATTCCTTCAAAGTTTCATTACTGACAGAGTACGCGTTTGGCTCAAGCATGTGAGCAAACTTAGGATGCACAATTTAGCAAACTCTTTACGTTAAATACACTTTACGTTAAATACAGTTCTTGTTACAAGGTGAAGTGTGATTAAAACGTCTACAACATCCCAGTTGTGTCCTTTCTCTAATTAACTGCAACTTTTTTTTCACAAAACATCTTGGGATTTCTTTGGAATATTATGTGCTATTAAGTGTGCAGTATATACAATATATTGCGGAAATTTGCGTGTTGCGTTTCTTTTTGCGTTTCAGTTTACTTTGGAGGAAATGCTAGATAAAAATTCGAAGAGAAAAAGTAGCATTTAATATCACGCATAGACACAAACAACAATTACAAAAGATGATTAAAAGGCAAGATATGACATCACAAACATAAAAGGGTTGACAAAAGGGCTACGACCTTGGAACGGTCAGTGGCAAAAAAGGACCGCTGGGATTTTAAACCATGTTCTAGGGGGCACCAAACCCAGTCTTTAGTCTTGCTAGGGTGTTGTCATTGTTATCGTACACCAAGAATTATATAGGTATATGTGTGTTTCCTATTGTTTGTCTGGAGCATTGTTATACATCCCCTTCATGGCAGTTTTACAATATAACTGTTACCAGACAAACTTAATTATAACTCTTTTTTTTATAAATAATAATAAATTATAATGACCGTATAATGCCAGATTTTAAAAACGTCAAAACCATCGCTTTTTGACATTCGGTTTAAAAATCATTTAAGCACAGCATGGTTATATGCTTTTCGTTTTAAATATCTAGTTGGAATTTTAAATAAGTTAAACTTAAATTGCTTTTTAATGTTGTAGCAAAACGTGTATATACATATTATGGGGAATTTACGGATCATCTAAACAGTTGAAAATGTAAATCTATTGATCATATAAGTGCATAAAACGCAATAATATATTCTCCTACCAAATTCCTAACCTTATAACTTTACACAGGCTTATAAACGGACTTGTTACTAGTCCTCCACCGGTCTCAGGGGTTGGGGGGTGGGGGGGGGGGGGGGGAGGGGGGGGGGAGTATAGGGTTTGCACCTCATCATTCCGTCCGTCCTTCCGTCCGAATGCTTGTCCGGGCCATATTTTCCTGTGACCTCTGTCATAGAAAGTCCGTCCTTCCGTCCGTCCTTCCGAATGCTTGTCCGGGCCATATTTTCAATACTATACAACTTTGAGATACCAAACTTGGTATGTAGATACATCTTGGAATAGCGGTGTGTCGCGTATCAAAAATAAGGTCACTGTGACCTTGACCTTGACCTGTGAACTCTGCTATAGAAAATTATTGTCCAGCCCGTATTTTCAATACTATAACACTTACAGATACCAAACTTGGTTTGTGAATACATCTTGGGATAGCGGTGTGTCGCATATTTTTACCTTGATCTTGACCTGTTGACCTGTCCTAGAAAATGCATAGAAAATGCTTGTCCGGACCGTATTTTCAATACTATAACACGTAGAGATACCAAACTTTGTATGTGGATACATCTTGGGATAGCGGTGTGTCGCGTACCAAAATAAGGTCACTGTGTCCTTGACATTGACATGTGACCTCTGTCATAGAAAATGCTTGTCCGGGCCGTATTTTCAATACTATAATACTTAGAGATACCAAACTTGGTATGTGGATACATCTTGGGATAGCGGTGTGTCGCGTACCAAAATAAGATCACTGTAACATTGACCTTGACCTCTGTAATAGAAAATGCTTGTCCCGACCGTATTTTCAATATTATAACACTTAGAGATAACAAACTTGGTATGTGAATACATCTTGGGATAGCGGTATATCGGCGTACCTAAAAATGTCGTTGTGACCTTGATCTTGACCTCTGTCATAGAAAATGCTTGTCCGGACCGTATTTTCAATACTATAACACTTAGAGATACCAAATTTGGTATGTGGATACATCTTGGGATAGCGGTATGTGTCGCATACCAAAATATGGTCATTGTGACCTTGACCTTGACCTCTGACCTCTGTCATAGAAAATGCTTGTCCGGACCGTATTTTCAATACTACAACACTTGAGATACCAAACTTGGTATGTGGACACATCTTGGTATAGCGGTTGTATCGCGTACCAAAATAATGTCACTGTGACCTTGACCTTGACATGTGACCTCTGTCATAGAAAATGCTTGTCCGGATCGTATTTTCAATACTATAACACTTAGAGATACCAAACTTGGTATGTGAATACATCTTGGGGTAGCGTACAAAAATAAGGTCATTGTGACGTTGACCTGTGACCTCTGTCATAGAAAATGCTTGTCCGGACCGTATTTTTTAATACTATAACACTTAGAGATACCAAACTTGGTATGTGAATACACCTTTGGGATAGCGGTGTGTCGCGTACCAAAATAAGGTCATTGTGACCTTGACCTGTGAACCTCTGCCATAGAAAATGCTTGTCCGGACCGTATTTTTAATACTATAACACTTAGAGACACCAAACTTGGTATGTGAATACATCTTGGGATAGCAGTGTGTCGACGTACCAAAATAAGATCATTGTGACCTTGACCTTGATATTTGACCTCCATCATAGAAAATGTCTGGAAAATGTTTGTCTGGGCCGGTGGGGACTATGGATTGCCCTGCAATTTTTCATGCTTGTTTAACTAGAATTAAGCCGGGCATCCATTTATACGTGATCCGTGGTCCATGTCCGTATCCGTGTCAGTGAAAAATCGATTATATAGAGAAAATGTTGGGAAGCATCCATTGATCAATTTCGTGTCCGTGTCCGCACAATATGCGATTTTTGACGGACACGGACAGTACGGAGGCAGAAACGGACACTGACTACGGATCACGTACAAATGGATGCCCGGCTTAAGGCATTAATAAACTATTCATTCGATCCTAAGAATCCAGTTCTAGAAAATTTAGGAGTTTAGATCTGATACCGTTACATATAATATGGTTTATTAAAATTCTCAATGCGGACTGGTTATTGGGGAGATTTAAAATTCCTATCAACACCTGTCATTGTTGAGACGCCATTTCAAACTCAGATGCAACACAACAATGCAATGGAATTCGTTACATTAAACGACGCTACGTTCCAACAACACACTTAAACACAATGAAACTGCATATTGATACATAAACATCCATGTCAGATAAGAACTAATACATTTCAAGCGGGTTTATATTGTGCGAGATATGGAAATATTTTATTTCTTAATTTAGAAAGTGTTTTGACCTTGGAATGAAAGAGCGTGACGTAGGAGACTTATTTGTTTTAATTAGTATTCCCTATTTGATAAAGGAATAAGTCATATTTAGATGGTGATCAGATATATTGTTTCTTATTTGACACTTATTCGCATCTATTTAGCAATGATACAGCTCAATGTTTTGGACATAAATTATTTAATATTAACATTGAATCTGAGTACATAACTGGTTTCAATTACACAGTTTACTACGAAAAAAACAGCTGTATAACATTCTCTCCTTCATTGATACATAATTATTCATTAATTAATTATATGTGTGTTCCATGTGAAATTGTATGCGAAATAAACAAAATCATTTACACAGCTTATACACCTGATATGTGTGTAAACGGTTCTTTCAATTTATGGTACATGTTTTTCTAGAGAAATGGAGGTGCATTATATAATAAAACTGACAGAAAATAGAGAAGTTTCTAAAACACACACTTCGATTATTCAAAGAAATGCATACACCATTCGATGTTTGAGCATCCCATAAGAAACACAAGAAGAAATTGGTTTCTGAATAATAGTATTAGAACAATCTACCATCAGTTATGCACATACATGTATATTGTATTTATAAATTGGTGTTTTACAAACATGTTTACTTTAATTCCGGTATCAATGTGGTGGCCTATTTGAATTCAACTACTATGGATGAATATAGTAACAGTGTATATCTCTACAGGAGTACATATGACCCACTTTTCAGAATATTTGTATTGCGTGATATGTAAAATAAAATGTGTGCAATATGTGATAGAAAGTTGTTCATGTATGTAATTAATCTCAAATTTCAGATGAAATACATGCTCGAAAAAATGATGATTAGCAAACGAAGTATCAGTGAAACAGTTCGACTGTTGCCCTCCTATGAGAATGAACTGTTTCATGCGCGATCTGAATGCGCAAAGACATGAACGATCTAAATGAGCGAAGACTTATCCCGTCAGGATAACACAATCAACATTGAATGTTTTCTACGAATGATTTCTACGGTGTCCTGTTAGGGCCACCTAGGTCGATGGTCGATGGTAAGATGCGATGGTCGATAGTAAGATGCGATGGTAAGATGCGATGGTCGATGGTAAGATGCGATGGTCGATAGTAAGATGCGATGGTAAGATGCGATGCTCGATGGTAAGATGCGATGCTCGATGGTAAGATGCGATGGACCATCTAGCAATTTTTTCCAGTTTACCAGAAAAATATAAAACTCAAGGCTGTTTAAGGTATAAAATACTTATGAAAACAAATCCGTACCTACCCTACCTACTATTTTCTGGCATGTTACCTTAAACCTGGGATGAAAATTGAAATATAGAGCCCTGCCTAAACACAGATAGTATTTTGTTTTGCCTTATTACGGAATTATAGATCACCTATAGACGCGTCAGACCTATCAGACTTCAAACTTCGAAATTTGGAATTCAGAAGTACAACAAACTTGGCATTGTCACCATTCTGTGTCTGGGTTTGAGTAGGTTCCAGTGGGGAGAGGAAGGGTGGCAGGGTGCGCGCCTATATAAATCCTCGAAAAATACTCACCAACCTCGAATTGCGGACATCCTTGTTAAAACCTGGATCTATACCCTGTATGTGGATTGACTAGATAAATTCCAGACCGCCTCTGCCCCCACCATGCTCTTAATGTTTCATTACGCCCGCAGAAAACTAGTAAAATATAAGGATGCTTGACCTTAAAAAGTGAGGCACTGCATGTTTTATGCATAGTTATAATCAATTAGTGTCATTTAAAAAGTTGATTGTGAAATGTGCCCGCTTTCCTTTATATAATTTCCTCCAATGTATGCACTCCTCACTCACCCACAAACACTTGTTTGCAATATTCGGGAATGGAAAACTTGGTCAAGTTCGATACCAAGAGTGGCCGTAGCACGCGTGTCATAAGTCGATGGTCGATGGTAAGATGCGATGGTCGGTGGTAAGATGCGATGGTAAGATGCGATGGTCGATGGTAAGATGCGATGGTAAGATGAGATGGTTGATGGTAAGATGCGATGGTCGATGGTAAGATGCGATGGTCGATGGTAAGATGCGATGGTAAGATGGCCCTAACAGGACACCGTAGATTTCCGTATAATCTAACCCAGCAGTTAAAATAATCTATTTATTATATTTTAAATAAATTAATGTATATTATAAGCGAAATATTTTAAATAGCTTTATTCGGCGGATGAAGTCGACGTCATCAACACGTAATAGGCGTCATGACTCAACGTCACAGTATTTTTCTTTTGTACGGAGATAGTAATTAATATTTGCATGCCTTTAGCCAGCCCTGAAATTTAACCGAAGCAAACCCCTTTATATGGAGGTCCGGTGGCATGCACATCGCGCCCCAACTCCCACCCGCTTTCTTTTCTAGTGCATTTTCAGTTCGAAGCACAACCGTTTGTTTTTTCAATGATTAATTATTTTTCGATACTGTTCTCAAGTTGTTTAGAACTATGTAAAATATGTGAATTCTCAAAATTATACCGAATTCTACATCTATCGCTGTGCCTCAGCGTAGCCACAGGCCTGATTTAGCGATTATGAAATATAATTAAATCATCAAACTTTTTTTGTTTTCTAGAGTGGCATATTTGTGATAATTATCACGATTATTTCGAGATAGTAGCATCAATTTTTCGAGATAATAATGAACTTTCAAGAAAGTCTTATAAAATGTGTTAGATAAAATTATCCCATATGTCATTAACTTATGATGTTAAATGGCACAATAATGCCCACTTCTGACACCATGATAGTTTCTTATCACGAATAGTTCGATACCCGTATCCGGCTGGGGGTAAAAGCCTTACCGTACAGTCCATACCGTAACGAAAACTATCGGAAATGGCAGGTGCTCTGGCAAGGAGATTATAATGGCTAATAGTGTCTATGAAATTGATCAATAATATGTATAATATAGTTTATATAATATATGATAAAACAGATGTAATTATATTAAATCTAAAAATAAATATATGATGTTATAATATATATAAACAATGTTTCTATGGTGTAACACTACAAAACATTTCCCGTATCGTACCCTACCGTGCACCAATGTACATAGTGTTCATGATAAATGGTGATTTATCATTTCACCTACTTTTATCATATACATAGATTTATCACATGGAACTGCTTGTATTCCGTATAATATACCCTTACGTTTTTCCTTATATTAACCATGTGTAATACAAGGCGACCGAATCAAGTGCAGTGTCAGTACGTTCGTCTAGTCAATGTCCAGGAACACCCGTTTAGTCCGTGGAGTCCGTGGATATAGCACTGAATCGGCGATGTTGTCAGGGTAACAGTCCGCCGTATGTATACTCACCACAAGCAATAATGTATAGTTTCTTGTCGTTTTTTAGCCATGTGATAAAAAGGATCTGACACTCGTTGTCATTTCATACAAAATTTTATTAAACTCGTCCAGGAATTTGTTATTAAGCTCGCCGGAGGCTCGTTTAATAACACATTCCTGAACTCGTTTAATAAAATTTTGTATGAAATGACAACTCATGTCAGATCCTCTATGTACAATTATATAATACTATAAATTAAGCATTATAAATATACATCATTTATTACAACAAACTCATTAGCATTAGATTAAGCCAAAGGTAACAAGGCAATGTTCACTATGTGTGACCTTGTACTTGAGGATAGGTATAGTTTTGTTGGTTGCGGACAAATTGTCTCATGGTGTAAACATATTTGTATAACATTATTAGAATCCAATGATAGATTAAGAATCTATAGCCGGACGCCATATTATAACAATATCCTTCGACGTGTAAATGTGACCTTGACCTTGGCCTTGACCTTGATGGTAAGCACCTTGTCACAACACATCTTCCCATTGAGGTGAACATATGAGTATACTTTTATTGCAATCCAATGATAGACAAAGAATATATAGCCCGGACACGAAGTTATAGCAACAACTTCATAGTATATGTGCGACATTGAACTTGAAGGTATGGGCCTGGCTCTTAGTCGCTACACACCATCTCATGGTGATGAAAATGTGTTTATACTTTCAAAATCCAAAGAAAAATAAAGAAGTTAAGAGCCCGGACACGAAATTTTAAGCAATAATCTTCAAAGTACATGTGTGACCTTGACCTGATCGCGACACATCGATTGACTCATGGTGGTGTAATTTGTTTATACTGTTATTGAACTCCAATAATAAATAAAGAAGTTATAGCGTGTACACGAAATTTTAATCAATGCCCTTCAAAAAACATGTGTGACCTTGACCTTGAAGGTACGGACATAGCTTTTTCTCGCGACACATCGTCTTATGGTAATGAACATTTGTATTTAATATTGTTAGAATACAATGATAGATAAAGAAGTTATAGCCTGGACACGAAGTGATAAGCAATAACCTTCAACAACATGTAAAGTATATGTGTGACATTGACCTTGAAAGTAGGGACCTTGTTCTTAGTCGCGTCACATTGTTTCATGATAGTGAATATTTGTTTATAGTATTATTGAAATCCAATGATACATAAAGATGTTATAGCCCGGACACGAAACTTTAACCAATGACATTCAAAGTACTGTGTGACCTTAACTTTGAAGGTAGGGACCTGGTCTTAGTCACGACACATCGTCTCATGGTGATGAACATTTGAGTAGAATATTATTAGAATCCAATGACACCGGTAGGGTATTAATAATAGCATTAAATTAAAATTACGCATATACAGAATTAAATATTCATAAGCCTTTAATTGTATTATTAACAGTTGCAACTAAATATATGTCTGTCTGTCTGTCTGTCCATCTATTTGTAAAGTTATAACTGGTGTGGAACTTACTATATTCTGTACACTATCTCAGGTACAGCTTTTTGTTGTTTTATTTAATATTTTGTATATATTATATACTATATTTTATAATAATTGATATAAATTTGATCGCCTTGATATTTTTACAAAGTATGACAAGTAGACTCATACATAAATGGTAATCAGTTTGGTTTTGATAGCGATATAAGGTACGGCTTTTACCCCCTTAAAATTTCGTGTCCGGGCTTTAACTTCTTTATTTGTGTTTGGATTTTGATAATATTATAAGAGCCAGGTCCCTGCCTTCAAGGACAATATCACACATACACTATGACGTTATTGCTATAACTTCGTGTCCGAGCTATATATTCTTTGTTTATCATTGGATTGCAATACTAGTATACACATATGGTCACCGCAATGAGAAGATGTGTTGTGAAAAAGGCACGGTGCTTACTATGAAGGTCAAGGTCACATTTACACGTCGAAGGTTATTTCTGTAATTTGGTGTCCGGGCTATAGATGCTTAATCTATTATTGGATTTTAATAATGTTCTTCCAATATGTTTACACCATGAGACAATTTGTCGCAACCAACAAAAAGATACCTACCCTCAAGTTCAAGGTCACACATATATTCTTGAAGGTTTTTGCTATAATTAACTTCAACATTCCATCCCAAACCGGTAGGAACATTGGCTTGTTACTTTTGGCTTAATCGTACGCTAAAGAGTTTGTTGTAATAAATTATGTCCAATTTATAGTATTTAAAAAATTTACATCTAAGAAAAGTATAACGTATGCGTTATATGAAGACGATTTTTAATAATGGGTTAGTTTGTGGAGGCTTTGTTTAATCACATACCTGTAGTCGTCGATATGGAGATGACAGGAAGGTAAAGTGAAGAATTAAAAGATACTGTATAAATACAGATAAGTTTTTATTTGGTCTGAGGTAAACATTATTATACATGTTAAAGGGGACATATTCAAGTATTTTCAATTAAACGATTTACACCTGACCTATTACAAAGGGAATTTCAGTGACTATGCTACAATATAATATAAAAGTCATATTTACTTAAATTTTACAAGTGGTTATCATATGGGCCCTATTTATGTTCATGTTTTAGTTGTATTCAGGCTTAAGTTACCGTTACACTGTCGTGAACGAGATACAGAGGTGTTCAAGATGGCGGACGATAACATCGGCACGAGGTAGGTACCGTATTGTATTTCTGATATCACTTTAAATATACCTTTATGAAACTTGGCATTGTGTGTTTCGATAGTACATTGGATGAATTATGATCGTACATACTTTAATTTGTGTATTCACGTGCTACACACAACACACTATAAAGTCACGAATGCTGTGCAACCTTATGCTTTGAAAGATTACATCTCCACTTGTACATGGCGCCGCAATTGGTCCAAACATGGCGGTACTCAATGGTATGCACTGTCCTTATGTGCTCTCGGACAGAATCACTTCTCGTACAATCAATTCCACATGCGGAACATTTTGTACTATAACTAGAACCTTTACTTTCGTCATGAAGACATGTGACGCTTCATGTTGGTCTGTCTTGAAAAATGTATGTCACACATTGTGCACTTGATTCCTTGTGAACCGTGTTTGGTTGTCACGGCGGCCCATTTCAAAAAATGATTCTACACAATGACTGCATTTATACTTCATATCAGTCTGCTCTTCATGTTTGACAAGACGGTGTCTTCTGAAGCCATTCTTTGATTTAAAGCTCTTTCCTCAGGCCGGGCAAACAGACTGATTACCGTTCATCTCATGAAAGGAATCATCAAGTGTTTGATACCTGGAAACAACGAATAGATCATAGTATATTACAAGTGATTTATAATACCGTTTTTATTTTTCGAAATGTAACAAGAGGGCATGAGAACGCTCTACTGCTAAAATGGGGCACTAGGTTGCTCATTTTTAAACATTGACTATAATGACCCCTCCGTATCGTTTTTCGAACAATGACACCTCCGTATCCTTTTTTCGAGACACCTCCGTGCACATTTCCTGAAAATGACACCCAGTATAGTAGTGACCCCTCCGCGGTAATGATAATAAATAAAATTCATTGTTTTTCGTAGAAAGAAGCTTTTTTATAACCCTACACTTACGGTGTAAATATGTAACAACTCAAATTATATATCTACAGTGCTAATTGGTCGTAGTTTTGTACATAGGATGAGAAAAGGGCAAAAACATTCGGCCGTTATCGCTTCAGTTTTTTATCGCCGTTCAGTCACGAATTAGATGCAGTGTTTTGACCTATTTCGATAAGAATAAACAAATCAAAGTATGTACGATCATAATTCATCCAATGTACTATCAAACCACACGATGCCAAGTTTCATTATGGTATACTTAAAGTGATATCGGCAATAAAATACGGTACCTACCTCGTGCCGATGTTATCGTCCGCCATCTTGACATGACACCTCCGTACCTCGTTCACGACAGTGCGTTAAGGCAATCAACTTTGCATTTTAAATGAATTACAAGTGATCTTATAGAAAATATTTAATTTCTTTACTTCTTTACTTCATTATAATACTCAAATATAAATTGCCGAAACGTCTAGGGTAAAAATTAAAATAGATGCTGAAATGGTTTGATGCCGAAACGTCTAGGTGCCGATTCGTCTAGATGTCGAAATGGGTTGTTGCCGAAACGTCCTGAATCGATCTTGATCGCACAGACGCAAAAACTTGAGAATTGTCTGCATTTATTAATAAGCATGTTTCATGTACTGATCCTTGGGACCCTGCTTATAAACACAATAGTTTTCGTCTAGAAAATAAGTGGGTGATAAATGGTGAACAGTATGTACGTTGCTGCACGTACCGTACGGTACTGTTTACATATATTATAACATCATATTTATTTTTAGATTTAAATATAATTACAGTCTTTCAAGAGCAACTGGGAAGTACAATGACAGCGTTCTCTTTGAGAGAATGTATTCTATATGGTAAAGAAAATAATAGCAAAGTGTTTGCCTGTTTCTTAGATTCTAGACAAGCTTTTGATATGTTATGGCATGACGCTCTTTTTTATAAGCTTCATGACATGAACATAGATACTAAAACATTTTTATCTTTTGTTGATATATACCGCAACATGAAGAGTTGCGTACGGAATCGAAGTTGTATCTCTAAATGGTTTAATGTCTTGCAGGGTACCAGGCAAGGTGGTAAAAGCTCACCATTGTTGTATTTATTGTTTATAGATGGTCTAATCAAAGAGCTGGAACAAAGCGGTTATGGGCTATGTATTTTTAACCTAAACGCTGGTTCACCTACAGTAGCTGACGACATGGTGTTAGTTTCATTTTCTAAATGCGGTCTTGATAACATGCTTAGTATATGTAACAGATATGCCATGAAATGCCGATTCGAATATAATTCACAAAAATGCGCCGTTATAGTCTTCAATGAATTAAATTCTGATTTTAAAAGAGCTGATAGACGCTGGCTGCTTGGTGATTAAACCATTGATGAAGTAGAACAGTATACTCATCTAGGTATTATTTGTGACAAGTATTTGAGCATCCAACAAAATGTAAAGGAGTCGAATACGAAATTAAGAGGTACTTTCTTAAGCCTGATTAATAGTGGGCTCCATCCAAATGGCCTTAACCCTTCAACGTCACTAACAATTTATAAGTCTGTTGTTCTGCCAAAATCACTGTTCGGGTGTGAGCTGTGGAACACTTTATCAATTTCTGACTTAAATCTGTTGGAACGTGGGCATCGGTTTTGCATTAAATTTATACAAAAGTTACCCCCGTATACACGGACAGACATGGCGTTAAGCGCACTTGGTCTTACGTCAATTGAATCTGAAATTGATTATAAAAAACTACAATTCTTCGCTCAGTTATGCAGATTACCTTGTAAGTATATAGCGAAACAAATTTTTGTAAACAGATTATTGAGATATTTGAATAATGACAAGCAAACGCATGGTTTTATTCCTGATATATACAGGTTATTGGTCAAATATGAGTTATCTAATTACTTGCATATATTTGTTAGCAGCTCAAGTTTTCCATCAAAGTTCGTGTGGAAAACAATTTTGAAAGCTAAAATATATGAATACCAGTCAATGCAGATGTCTGCAAGACTGTGCTTACTTATGAAAGAAGAACACGTTATTAATATCTTTAATAAAAATGAGCCTTGTCGACTATGGCAATTATGTAGAAAAAAGCCTGAAATAAGACAACAGTGTCATACAGAGATATCTGTGTTGTGTAAACTTTTTTCTTTCAGTCGACCTGAGCAATGTCCCAAATGCAATTCTTTGGTAGACAATAAAGTAGCACACATTATAAATTTCTGTCCTAAAAATAACGAGTACAGAAATAAGTTATGGTCAGCTATTTTAGAAAATGCAGGAATTGGTGTATTCTCTAAATTTATTTCTAAAGGCAGCTATGATCAAATTTGTGACTTACTTGCTGGCTTCAGAAACTACTGTACTGAAAACAATGAACAGTTACTCTTAAAAATTGTTCATCTAATTCACAAAATGTTTTCAAATCTCTTGTAATATCGTCTTTACAAGGTATAATGGTACCTGTTTTACTGTATGATAGTTGTTACCTTGTGTTTCGTTTCGACAAGGGTCATGCAATTATGGTTAAGCTTTTTGTTAAACCCAACAGGCAGCTGACTTTGTTAGGATGTCGTGTTGCATGTTGGGAATGCTATTTATGTTTTTTCTATAGATAAATATAGATATATAAATAATTGAGATTTTAAGTACTAAACAATAGAAAAGGTAATGTTCACAACTTTCAATAGTGCTCCACACCTTGTTTTAAATCTCAATATTATTGTTTATAGGATTGATGCATAATCAGTTATGTAATATGTTATACTACTTTAAACTGAGTATATTGTACCAGTTTGGCATCTTGTGTTTCGTTTCGACAAGAGTCATGCATATGGTAATACATATCAATATATATAGTTTGTTTAAATAGTTTAAATTAAAACTCTATACTCATAACTAATTGAGCCTGATAGAAAAATATTCAGTAACACTACATGTATTGCGTGATGTATATATTTTTGTTCTATATATGTACATATATGTTGACTTTCGTCTATGTTAACTTTTGAATTTGTATTGTATGTTATAATTATATGTATATGCTCTCCTACATCTTGGAGGAAAAATAAAGAATCTATCTATCTACCTGACAAGTTTGCCTATAGATATAACTCAAATGAATCCCGATTTGCAATAATGTATTATATAGAGAATTAGGTAATAAAAGTCAAAACTATTGTCACTCGGTTAGGGTGATAGGGGATAATAGTTTGTTGACTGTTCCCAAAGCACCCATGAAATAACTCTATACTTCATCCTGTTTTTCACCCTGGATTTCACCTATTTTTAAGAATTTACACTTCATCTAATTCAAATGAAGATAATAAATCACTCTTACAAAAAGCACTAGTTTTGAAATTACTGCGAACACAGGAAAATGCTCAACGTGTTCCAATTAGTTCGAGTGATGTAGCAATTTTATGACAATCAATCACGGTAATACTTTTCCGTGGACGAGAAGTTAACGACGTTGCTTTGTAAACCTTCTCGCCTCTCAACGCTGCGGAAGTGGAAAAGTGTCGATTCCTACGGATGGCGGGAGGTGTACAGTACTGGTTCTACCCAGGAAAAGTGGGTGGTCTGCCTCCATCACAAAAAATCGACCGTCACATATAACCTTACATGTGTCCAGAATGACGTAAACTTCATGCAAACAAAGTTCTCGTGGTGCCGATTCGGTGCATAGCCTTACTCCAGAGTAGTCATTCCAAGGACGTTACCAGTCACATGATTTAGGTACAAATAACTTGTATTATTACCTGATCTCCTATATAAATGCTATATCGTCATTTCTTGCTAATACACTAAGGAAAAGACTGTTCCCGGTGAAAACGAACTGTTACCGGGCTTTAATTTCGACTGTTTCCCTCACGTGCTGGAATTTCGTTTGCGTGACGTCATGCTGCTTTTTTCACCATAGGTTCTCATTATAAAACAAATTTTCATTTTCACTGTTTCGTACAGTAACATTAATCAGGTAATAAAACAGTTATCACATGTGTGTTTGGGGAACAGTCAAAACTGTTTTCCCTTGGTGTCGGGGGATGTCAGTGTGAACTGTTTCCCTCGGCCTATCGGCCTCGGGAAACAGTTCACACTGCCATCCCCTCCACCTCGGGAAAACAGTTTTGACTGTTCCCCAAACACACATGTGATAACTGTATACTGTTACAAGTTACTGTACGGGCAACTCGCGCAATACACATTAGAGTTCCGTGACGTCTGTTTTCAATATGAAGGTTGATTAATTAATATGTAAATGCTAATACCTTTATGGAAAACAAATATTCAGATTAATTCCAGATAGTATATATTGTAAAAACATGTATGTTACACAGAACAATACATTTTGCGGAATTTCCAAATCGTCCTCGCAGGCTGAGCGGACTTTATGGCCACTTGTTCGCTGATCAGAACTGGACGCACGAACCAAATATGGTATACTAGTAGTGTCCATTCAATCCATGCACGTGAAACAGTAGGAATATTGAACTATCGGTACATGTAATTAACACACGTGTAATCATATTTATATTATTTTGTGCGAAATCAACTCCCAGGAATGCAGGCAGGCAGGCAGACAGACAGACAGACAGCAGGCGGGCGGACGGGCGGACGGCCGGACAGACAGACAGACACTTTTATTGACTTAAACTATTACAGTTTTTCATCATTACAAATATATAATAAATATACACACGATTAAGGAAAGCAGCGCTTCAACATACATCGTTTGAAAAAATCAGATCAGGAGATTGCAGATGGACGATTAATTATAAAATTAAATAAACGGACATATTTTATTAGCGTGAATTTAATACAAAGAACATATTTAAATCAGCATCTTCCTGGTATTAGTAGTTTATGTTAAATAACTAAAACTGTTTATAAATATTTATTTCAGTTCTGAATCCGTGTAAACAGTATTGCATAGCTTAAACGTTTGTAGTTTGTTTAGTACACACGTTGGCAACCCATACGTTTACATTCATATTTTTTAGTAATTATAGTAGTGACTTGTTTACGACATGTGTTTACATGAAATGCTGATCCATGTAGAACGTGTCCAATAAATCAAGGAAAATTTAAATATGTCCACATGTTTATGTGAACGTAAACAACGGCGGAATATGTTTGCACTTTTATTATATAAACGACACAAACATTACTTCAAAACTGCTGGATTAAATATTTATAATAATATTATGCAATAGTTATTTGTATTTAGCGTTTAAGTTACTTTCCAATTCGATCCTTTAAGTGAGGAAGTATCGATTCTTACGGATAGCGGGAGGTGTACAGTACTGGTTCTACCCAGGAAAGGTGTGTGATCTGCCTCCAGCACAAAAAATCGACCGTCATATATAACCATACATGTGTTGAAAATGACGTAAAACACCATACAAACAAACAAAAAAGCATTCGTCGTGATACAATGGTACACTGCGCTCGCGGGAATGTTCATTTGTATATCAATGCCATCGTTCATTGAATTGTTGAACAGTAGGTTAACTGCTAAGTAAGTATTTATGAAGCGGAGTGTTAACAAAACAAAACCCCAACATTCGCTCCCTGCATTTGGGCATCCATTTTGTAAAATTCCACTAAATAAAACACTAATACACAGTCACGTTGTGAAATAGTTATTTAATGTAATTTACAAACTTATATAGTGGCGTAACAGCGTCAAGCAAATTGAAATTTGCAATATCGATTTGAGAACATTCAAATCCAGTAATTTCTGTGATATGTGGTAACTGAGAATGTATCGCTCACGCGTCAACTTAGCCATCTCGTATCATTTTTCAGTTAAAGTGACTGTCAGCAATATGAGAATGTATTTATTTCAAATGTATGAACAATTTGAATTAAGTTGTTAAATTATATCATGTTTTTTTTTATTTTAAAACAACTTTCAAAACTGTTTTAAACATGCTTGTACTGCAAAACTTATCATTTATCAGGCAATACATACTGGTATATACTATCTTGTCAATTCATAGTTAATCAAAGCGGCAAACTCGTTTGTTTGTAATATTTCAAAGATTAACTGATCGCTATCTAGGCTAACCAATGGTAATGCCATCGATATCGTAATTTAGCTTTCTACAGATGGTGTTTAATATAAATAGTTTGCGTTCATTAAATTAATGTGAATACCACCATTATTCGTACGTGAAATCCCGTTTTATACAAGTTAAACATGCCGTCAGCATAAATATTTTACCAAAGTATCTTTTACGTTTTCTGTATATTTTCAGATGTCGTGTTTGTTTATTATTCTAACCTACTCTAAATAAATTCATTGATAAAACATGTATTACGTGCACTCTGATAACATACGGACGTCAAAATAGATTTATTTTCATTTGCAGCTGTATATAATATACTTCTCAAAATTTGCTAAAGATCACTTTCATTCTTCCATATACTTTTCTTAGAAATTAATTCACAATAACGATATTAATTTCATTGATACTTCAACAACAATTCCACAATTTGTATCAAGTCATGAGATCACATGACCATACACAGCCCTAAATAATTTCATGTAAAATAGAAATAATGCTATTGATAGCAAGAAATGTAGGCAGCAAAAAAGGGATCCTTGGAAAAAAATTGAGTAGTATATTATCAAACAGTCCACCTTTATCATTACCCAATTGACTTCATTATTTACGGTTTAGTTACCTTGAAAAAAACTTTTCTAAATTGTATTATCGTAACCCTGATCTTCTTCTAAAATACAAAAGTAATTTAAGAACTGTGACAAGGACTGCCACAACCTGTGACTTCTATGGTGATGTAATATACACACTTCGTAAGATCATTGGTCTTTATAAATCTTGTTAGAAAGTTTATCGGAAGAAAGTATATGACATCATAATTTTACACCGCACTCCATTTTTAGTGGTTGACCCATTTATAGTTCGTCACTATGTTTTCCACTTTGATTGTGCGATGACCAGACAGACTGTGAACCCTATGATGACGGATCCCTAAATTCTGAAAGGCGTGGTATCGTTTAATGCTTGTCTTTAAACTTGTCTTGTCGTACCCTTAACTTACTACGCTGACTTCTGACAAGTCGCTGATAACTTGCTTTGCGGTGTTCTAGCCAACATCGTTACCCTTTTTATTATCCCTCGTTATTCAAAAATCACTTGCCCCTCACCGCTGTAGGTTCGATCCCCCAGGGGCCTAGGAATCTTTATGTGAGGAAGCTATCCAGCTGGCATGCGGAACGTCGGTGGTTCTACCCAGGTGCCCGCCCGTGCACGAAAATTGCCCGGATGGGGCACTTGGGGTCTTCCTCCACCAGTGGAAGCTGGAAAGTCGCCATATGACCTTAGCTGTTGGTGCGACTATAAAATCCAATTCAATCAATCAATCGTTATTCAAAAGCGCTAAAATGTGTTAATAACTCGTATAGTACCTAAGAGAGGTGTTTTGTGTTGTTATTCGCATCAATGTGCGGTTATGTTTTATTAATTGCACTGAAAAGAGAAATAATTAGTGTACACATCTTTGAATGTTTTATAAAAAAAAATTATCAGATATCATGACAGATTTTATTTCAATGTAAATGGAGAGTTGGCTTGCTATATTTATTACTGTCGGCGACATATAATTGTTTTATTGGTGCGCCTCAAAAACGCAATTCAACCCAATTCGATTTGACACTCTCGAATATGTTTAACGAAACTCGTACGTTTATTTTGAAGTATGAACACAGTCAAACATGCAACTAGACAATTAGCTGAATTATCTGACAAATGACCGTTTGTTATGTCCAGCAATCGAGTAGCAAATGCCATTGTTATCATTGATGCCGCTGTGCTGACCATTTGCTTTAACTTCCATTTGCTTACTACTGTTTTAAACCTATCTATGTCTTCTCATGCTCAGTGCTATTTTAAAGTGGAAGTTGTATTTGCAAAAATGCAAATCCTTCGTTGCGTCAAACCGATAAGTGGATGTACGTGGTTATTCCTCCTAATGTTCTGGTTGAACTGCATACTATATAAATGGTTGGAGATATGTTCCGCGATGAACTGATATCTAGATTGTTTGGGTTCAAATTACATACGTGCAGAATATGGCACGTATGCACTTACTTACACTGTACAGTAAAGATATCTCAACTATCGGATGTGATGAATAACAAAGTGAAATGCGCGTACGGAACCATAGTCATGATGTTTAAAGTAGCTATCCCGCCAACATCAGGCACATTTTGCATCATATGTACACATTGTCTAAACCTACTGACGACGAGGTACATGTATAACTTACTAGACGTGTTAAGTGCTATGTAGCGGCGGCTGTAAAAAGTCGCCCCGACTATAAATCAGTAGTGTTATTACTTACTGGTCCTTTGGGATCATCCGGCCCAATCTGTGTGGCTTTACAGTACAATATCGCTTACGCCTGTGCTAGGAGGCGTGAGAGGTGTTGCACTTAACATTACCTCTCATGAACAGACTCAATAAAACCAAGTCTGCTAATTTTATCTCTTGTTTGTGCTTGTTGCTTCCAAAGGATCCCGTTTTCAGTATTTACTGGCATTCACACTAGCGTTTGTTAGTGCTGTGTGGCAGACGTAAAAAGTCGCACCGACTACAAATCAGTAGTGTTATTACTTACTGGTCCTTTGGGATCATCAAGCCCAATCTGTGTGGCTTTACAGTAGAATATCGCTTAAACCGGTGCTAGGAGGCGTGAGAGGCGTTGCACCTAACATTAGCTCTCATGAACAGATTCAATAAAACCGAGTCTGCTACTTTTATCTCTTGTTTGTGTTTGTTGCTTCCAAGGGATCCCCTTTTCAGTATGTATTGACATTCGCACTACCGTTTGTTTAGTGCTGCGTGGCGGTCGTAAAAATTTGCCCCTACTACAAATCAGTAGTGTTATTACTTACTGGTCCTTTGGGTTAATCAAGCCAAGTCATTGTGGCTTTACAGTAGAATATCGCTTAAGCCGGTGCTAGGAGGCGTGAGAGGTGTTGCACTTAACATTACCTCTTGTGAACAGACTCAATAAAACCGAGTCTGCTACTTTTATCTCTTGCTTTTGTTTGTTGCTTCCAAGGGAGCCCATTTTCAGTATTTATTTACATATTTTGAGAATCCAAACGTTATAGACACACTATAACCAACTTTAACCAGCCAGACCAAACCCCGAAACTGGAGCGTCGAATTTAGAGTTCCCAACTCATAATTCAGTTTACGCATATTAAATCACGTGTGTTGTTAGAACCCGTGAAAACAACTTAACTTTTAATCGGCACATATTATGAGGTTATTTAACAGCGTTGAGTACAATACTGAATTCTATTGGACGAGTACCCAGCAGACAGAATCTATATTTAGACGAGGCGAATTCGGTATTGTACTCAACGCTGTTGAATGACCACTTTATTTTACACCTCAGTAATCTAACCAAACTTTGTACATGAAATTTATGTTATTAATTGAACTGAACAAAAGATTATCTTCCCACAGTACAAATGCGGAATATGGATTTTTGGACTCCACATCTAATCCCAAAGTACAAATATGGGATATGGATTTTTTTTACTCTACATCTAATCCCACAGTACAAATACGGAATATAGATTTTTTGGACTCCACATCTACTGAATATAGATTTATTGGACTCTAGATACCTGATGAATTACAATATGAAACTAATATAGATGTGTTGTATAAAAGCAACTGTGTGCAATAGTGGAAATATGGGATTGTCACATGGATAAAAAGACAGAAAGAGATTGCTTAGATTGATACATGCGTGAAATAAACATTATTATATGACCTGAACACCTGGATAGAGGTTTGATACTCGGTTTTGTACTTGTAATTTACCGTTATATGGCGGGTTAATTTCTTTAAAATATTTTAATTACCAGTGTTTTTTTATAATACTGGAAATATTTTCGGAGGGAGAGAAATTGCTCCTATATTAGAACGAGAAATTGCTTCGGTATGAGAACGAGATCTGAAAACACGATTTCGTATATAGGAGCAATTTTTCTCCCGATGGAAATATTTACTGTATTCAAAAACACTGGTTATTAAACTATATGTTTTACTACTGTATTATATATTTGTTGATGATATACAAGAAAAACTTGCTTGTTCATTTTCTTTCTTTCATTCTTCATTCGTTCGGGTAGTGATAAATAACTATGTGACGTAATTCTGGCTGCTGAGAAATATCTCCCACTGTGAGCTATTTCCCACTGTAAATCATCACAAAATATATCATATACGTTTTTAAAAACAAAAAGCATTTACTGTTAACTCAGTTAATCGCGGTTCTTATTTAATTTGAAATAAACTCAATACTAAGTGAAAATCCATAGTATACTTAGAACGTATGCGTGTAAGTATTGGGGAGTATGTATTGGGATTTACCTCGCCTTAACACTCGTTCAGTCTATCACGACTGTGTCTACGCTAAACGTCAGGCAAGTGGGCTACTATTACCATTGTTCTCAAGTTTTTGGTGTGACCCGACCTGGGATCGAACTCACGACTTTCCGACTGCTAGAAGTATCACCAAGCCGCCGCTGCGGTATACTTAGAACGAGATTCTCTGCTGATATCACTAAACACTAAAAAATGCCACTAAACAGTTCTTAGAACGAAATTCTCTGCTGATATCACTGACGATTGCCAACAAAGAGTTTTAAAACGAGATTCTCTGTTGATATCACTAAAAACTGCCAATTAACATTTTTTAGAATGAAATTCTCGGCTGATATCACTGACGACTGCCAACAAACAGTTTTAAAACGAGAGCCTTTGCTGATATCACGGAAAATGTCAATAAACTGTTCTTAGAACGAGATTCTCTGCTGGTATAACGGACAACTGCCAATAAACAGTTCTTAGAACGAAATTCTCTGCTAATAGCACGGACAACTGCCAACAGTTTTAAAACGAGATTCTCTGTTGATATCACTGACAAGTGCCAAAAACCATATTAAAACACTAAAGTGCCAACAAACAGTTCTAAAAACACAATTCTCTGCTGCTATCACTGAAAACTGAAGAAAAAAACTGTTGTAGCACTAAAAGCGGTCAACAAAAAAAACATTAGAACTGGTTTTCTCCGCTGGTATCTCTGAAAACTGTCAATGAACAGTACTTATAACGAGATTTTCCGCTAATATCACGGAAAACTGCCAACAAAAAAATTAAAACGAGATTCTCTGCTGATATCACTAAAAACTGCCAATAAACAGATCTTATAACGAAATTCTCTGCTAATATCTCGGACAACTGGCAACAAACAATTTCTTAGATCGAACTTCTCTGCTGATATCACGGACAACTGCCAATAAACAGTTCTAAGAACGAAATTCTCTGTTGGTATCACGGGCAACTGCCAACAAACAGTTTTAAAACGAGATTATCTGCTGATATCATTGACAACTGCCAACAAACAATTGTTAAAACGAGATTCGCTGCTTCTATCACTAAAAACTATCAATAACAGTTCTTAGAACGAGATTCTCTGCTGATATCACTGACAACTGCCAAAAAACCATATTAAATCACTAAAGTCTGCCAACAAACAGTTCTTAGAACACAGTTCTCTGCTGCTATCACTGACAACCGCAAACAAACTGTTGTAGCATTAAAATCGGTCAACAAAAAGCCATAAGAACTAGTTCCCTCCGCTGATATCTCTGAAACCTATCAATTAACAGTACTTATAACGAGATTCTCTGCTAATATCACGGAAAACTGCCAACAAACAGTTTTAAAACGAGATTCTCTGCTGATATCTCTAAAAACTGCCAATAAACAGATTTTAGAACGAAATTCTCTGCTAATATCTCGGACAACTGCCAACAAACAGTTCTTAGATCGAACTTCTCTGCTGATATCACGGACAACTGCCAATAAACAGTTCTTAGAACGAGACTATCTGTTGATATCACGGACAACTGCCAACAAACTGTTTTAAAACGAGATTCTCTGCTGATATCGCGGAAAACTGCCAACAAACAGTTCTTAGAACGAGATTCTCTGCTGATATCACGGTAAACTGCCAACAAACGGTTTTAAAACGAGATTCTCTGTTAATATCACGGAAACTGCCAATAAACACTTCTTAGAACGGAATTCTTTGCTAATATAACGGACAACTGCCAACAGTTTTGAAACGAGATTCCATGCTGATATCACTGACAACTGCCAAAAACCATATTAAATCATTAAAGTCTGCCAACAAACAGTTCTTAGGAGACAGTTCTCTGCTGTTGTCACTGGCAACAGAAAAAAACTGTTGTAGCAATAAATCGGTCAACAAAATGCAATTCGAACTAGTTTCCTCCGCTGATATCTCTGAAACCTGCCAATAAGCAGTACTTATAACGAGATTCTCCGTTAATATCACGGAAAACTGCCAACAAACAGTTTTAAAACGAGATTCTCTGCTGATATCACTAAAACTGCCAATGAACAGTTCTTACAACGAAATTATCTGCTGATATCACGGACACCTGCCAACAAACAGTTCTTAAATCGAAATTCTCTGCTGATATCACGGACAGTTGCCAACAAACACTTCTTAGAACAAAATTCTCTGCTGATATCACGGATTATTGCCAGCAAACACTTCTTAGAACAAAATTCTCTGCTGATATTACGGATAATTGCCAACAAACAATTCTTAAAACGAGATTCGCTGCTTCTATCACTATAACCGTCAATAACAGTTCTTAGAACGAGATTCTCTGCCGATATCACTGACAACTGACAAAAAACATATTAAATCATTAAAGTCTGCCAAAAAACAGTCCTTAGAACACAATTCTCTGCTGCTATCACTGACAACTGCAAAAAATGTTGTAGCACTAAAATCGTTCAACAAAAAGTCATTAGAACTAGTTTCTAAGCTAGTATCTCTGAAAACTGTCAACGAACAGTACTTATAACGAGATTCTCCGCTAATATCACGGAAACCTGCCAAAAAACAGCTTTGAAACGAGATTCTCTGCTGATATCACTAAAAACTGCCAATAAACAGATCTTAGAACGAAAACCTCTGCTAATATTACGGACAACTTCCATGTTGTCTATTATCTTTCTTGTGGTGCCCTTAATGGTTTATTCTCGTGTTGCTCTGGCTTCTGCATAGTCAAGACCTACTGTATAATTATTATGTGAGATAACTGCATAGTCATTGAGTACCTTCATTGTGTCTTTCTAGGCTATTGTTTTTTTTGTTTTATATTTACACGAGCATATTTGTGTTTTACTTATATTGCCTATTGATGCGGCCTTGTTGGTTAGAGATTAGATCACTAGATTTCTTTATTTACACTGTCCTGTTTTATTGGGATGACAGTAGGGTATGTGTGAGGTTTGGTGCACCCTAGAACCGGTTTAAACCCCCAGTGGCCTTTGTTGCCACTGACCGTTGCCCTATTGTCAACCCTTTTGTGTTTGTGATGTCGTTTGCATTTTTTATTACTTTTGCCTTCTCGTTTGTCTGTTTGCATGTTTGTTTTTGTGTTTTGTGGTTGACTGTCGACCTTGAATGCTGCTTTCCCTGTCCGATATTTTTTATCTTTCTTCCAATAAACAGTTCTTAGAACGAAATTCTCTGTTGATATCACGGAAAACTGCCAATAAACAGTTTTTAGAACGAGATTCTCTGCTGAAATCCCGGTAAACTGCCAACAAATGCCAACAAACAGTTTTAATACGAGCTTCTCTGCTGATATCGCGGAAAACTCATTCGTCATTAGAACTGGTTTCTCTGCTGATATCTCTGAAAACTTCCAAAGAACGGTTATTAGAACGAGATTTTCTGCTGATATCCCCAACAACTGGCAACAAACAGTTCTTATATCGAGATTATCTGCTGATATCACTGAAAACTGCTAACATACATGATATATCAATAAAATCTGCCAACAAATTGATCTTATACTGGGATGATTAAAGCTGATATCACTAAAAAGCCTACAAACTGTAAGATAACTGCAAAAAAATATTTTCTGCTGATATCCCGAACAACGGCCAACAAACTGATCTTATAACGAGATTCTCTGCTTATATAACTACAAAGCCAAAAACAGTTCTAAGAACGATTAGTCTCTGCCAGCCAGACCGTATCATACATATGTCTTACTTGCAGATATCGGTCTGGGTAGATTAGACCAATTAAAGCGCCCACTGGCGATTAGTCCAATTTATTTGCGCGTTTTGTTACGTCCATAAAATCGAAGTTTGCGTTTAATAAACGTACAACGTCAATTGTTTATGCACCAGTCAAACTTTTTAACGTCACATGCTGCTTCTCATAAGTTAAAAATAAAAAATTAATATTAAATTAACTTGAAAAAATATTCTTTTGAAAGTCTCGTAGAATCTCTCAAAATCTCGCCAAAATAGCCCCAAACGTGAGGGGCGATTTCAAACGCGCTATGTTCCCCAAGGCCTGGTGCTGGATCCTTGTAGCATAGCGTAACAAAGAAATAAAAAAGGGCCTGATGACCGAGGCTAAAGAACGATATTCTCTGCCAACAAAACATCTAAGAAGCAGATAGAACGAGAATCTGCTATGCTATTACTGAAAACTGCAAACACCGTCATTAGAACGTGATTCTTAGCTGACAAAATTAACTTTGTAAAACAAACAGTACGAGATGCTCTGCTGATATCACTGAACATTTCTAACAAAATTAGAAAGTATCACCGAAAGGTACAAAGCAGTTCCTAGGACAAATTGAGTCATCGCTGACATCGCCGGAAACATCATCATTAAACTTTACTATTTGAGAACAATTTCCAATGAGCAATAGCTATATCATGCCAGTTTCTATTTAAATAATCAATTGCATGCAATTTAAGCCATAACTGAGTTAACGGAAATCAATATTTCAAGCATTCCTGAGCAATTTCATCTAAAGACAAAATAATTTAAAATGATTAGACCGGCTTTACTTGTCAGGAATGATAAACTGCTTGAAGTTAAAGATATCGCTAGAAATGATCTCACATAATAATTATACAGTACGTCTTGACAGCTATCGCTAGAAGTTATCTCACATAATAATTATACAGTAGGTCTTGACAGCTATCGCTATAAATTATCTCACATAATAATTATACAGTAGGTCTTATACAGTAGGTCTTGACAGCTATCGCTAGAAATGGTCTCACATAATAATTATACAGTAGGTCTTGACAGCTATCGCTAGAAATGATCTCACATAATAATTATACAGTCGGTCTTATACAGTAGGTCTTGACAGCTATCACTAAAATGAGCTCACATAATAAGTATACAGTAGGTCTTATACAGTAGGTCTTGACAGCTATCGCTAGAAATGAGCTCACATAATAATTATACAGTAGGTCTTGACAGCTATCGCTAGAAATTATCTCACATAATAAGTATACAGTAGGTCTTATACAGTAGGTCTTGACAGCTATCGCTAGAAATGAGCTCAAATAATAATTATACAGTAGGTCTTGACAGCTATCGCTAGAAGTTATCTCACATAATAATTATACAGTAGGTCTTATACAGTAGGTCTTGACAGCTATCGCTAGAAATGGTCTCACATAATAATTATACAGTAGGTCTTGACAGCTATCGCTAGAAATGATCTCACATAATAATTATACAGTCGGTCTTGACAGCTATCGCTAGAAATTATCTCACACAATAATTATACATAAGGTCTTGACAGCTATCGCTAGAAATGGTCTCACATACTAATTATACAGTAGGTCTTGACAGCTATCGCTAGAAATGGTCTCACATAATAATTATACGGTAGATCTTAACAGCTATCGCTAGAAATTATCTCACATAATAATTATACAGTATGTCTTGACAGCTATCGCTAGAAATTATCTCACATAATAATTATACAGTAGGTCATGACAGCTATCGCTAGAAATTATCTCACATAATAAGTATACAGTATGTCTTGACAGCTATCGCTAGAAATTATCTCACATAATAATTATACAGTAAGTCTTGACAGCTATCGCTAGAAATTATCTCACACAATAATTATACATAAGGTCTTGACAGCTATCGCTAGAAATTATCTCACATAATAATTATACAGTAGGTCTTGACAGCTATCACTAGAAATGATCTCACGTAATAATTATACAGTAGATCTTGACAGCTATCGCTAGAAATAATCTCACATAATAATTATACAGTATGTCTTGACAGCTATCGCTAGAAGTCATCTCACATAATAATTATACAGTAGGTCTTGACAGCTATCGCTAGAAATGAGCTCACATAATAATTATACAGTAGGTCTTGACAGCTATCGCTAGAAATTATCTCACATAATAATTATACAGTAGGTCTTGACAGCTATCGCTAAAAATGGTCTCATATAATAATTATACAGTAGGTCTTGACAGCTATCGCTAGAAATGGTCTCACATAATAATTATACAGTAGGTCTTGACAGCTATCGCTAGAAATGGTCTCACATAATAATTATACGGTAGATCTTGACAGCTATCGCTAGAAATGATCTCACATAATAATTATACAGTATATCTTGACATCTATCGCTAGAAATTATCTCACATAATAATTATACAGTAGGTCTTGACAGCTATCGCTAGAAATTATCTCACATAATAATTATACAGTAGGTCTTGACAGCTATCGCTTCTTGACAGCTATCATTAGAAATGATCTCACATAATAATTATACAGTAGGTCTTGACAGCTATCGCTAGAAATGATCTCACATAATAATTATACAGTAGGTCTTGACAGCTATCGCTAGAAATTATCTCACATAATAATTATACAGTAGGTCTTGACGTTATAACCTTTACAAAAGTTCGAATAGTTTTGAGTAGTAAAGAGAAGAAGAAAACTCATGTTTCAATATTTATATTATATACGTGCTTTAATAATATTTACGGACATCATAATTAGAAAACGGTAGATATAGAGGCATCCACTTCTGTTGTTTGTAGTATTTGTAGATAACCGCCCAGGTGAGTGATCACGTAAGAAATCGGATAGGATTAGCCATTGGTATGTGCATTTACTAGTAGATTTACTTCTTAAACTTTGTTGATATATACTATTTTCTATAATATGTCTTCATGATATTGTTTATATAGCATTAATACTTTGGGTTTAAACCGTCAGGGCTTGACTGTGAGGATATGGATATGGACAACGCGTTAAGAGCTAGCGCATCCGGCTATGGCTTTGGATATATCCTTAAGGGCAAGACCTTGGTGATCTGATTGTGAACAAGACATTGATGGCTAGATCATACTGATCTGGTTATAGACAATACAACAATTGAAGCTATACCATAAGGTTAACGTCTGCGGGTTATGCGGACCACACTTCTGTTTGTCATGCTGACCCCTTTGACCATACAGACAAGATGTCGAGAGTCACGGGTAGAATTCGTTATATGATAATTCGGGAGGGAGGAAACTCGATGCATGCGTTTAAAGTTATTGCCCTTAATTATTGAAAAGTTTAGCGGATTTCAGCTTGCGATAACTTCAGGAAACGGTTTCCAAGTGGCATGTGTTTTTAGGTTTGTTGAAATAAGTTATTAAACGAATTGACAATGAGAACCATTAACGCATGCATTACAATGTTATTGTCTTGGATTAAAGGGAATATAGCGACACAGCCAAATAATCTTTATTATTGAGGATTCTGAAAAACTTGGAAAAGGGTGAAAGAATTATCAAAATTGGATGATAAACAAAGAATATATGATCGTTTGAAGGTTCTGTTGAAACGGATATGGAAGTCGCCATTTTTAGAGCTATGACATCACAGTTCTAAATGACCATATATGGAATTTTGATAAATATGAATTTACTCATTTATAGGTGGAACAAATAAAGTAACTATGAAGAATATGTATAACAAATGGCAATAATGCTTTATATGACCAGTTAAGGAGTTTGCATTCGTTTGCAGTGATTTGCTTCGCGTTAAATGATATTTATCAATATTCCATATATAATTATGTTCATATGGAACTATGACGTCATAGTTTTCAAAGTGGCGGCTCCCATATCTATTTTAGAACAACTTTCAAATGGTCATATATTTTTTGTTTATCATCCGATTTTGATATTCTTTCACCTTTTTGCAAGTTTTTTTCAGAAGTCCCAATAAAAGAGCCTGTTTGGCTGTGTCGCTACATTCCCTTTAATTATATTAACAGACAGGATGTAAAAAGCAATATTTGCACACCCTGAACAGTTCAAATAGTGGAATGGAGACAGGCAAATGTAAAATTATGATAAAATTCACAGCACGAATCCTCAAAAACATCATTAAAGGGATCTCATTTTTTTATTTAATCATATGCAAGCAGTTTTAAAGTCAAAATGACGCAGGATAACTAAATTGAGGAGCAAATTTTAATGTTTGAATAAAACTCAAGATTGCCTTTAAATCCCTAAAACAGATGTCAACAAACGAGTTTGACATTTAGCAAATTTGACCCCTATGCGCTAGATTTAGTGCCTTTTGAAAAGAATAGCAGTATTTCAGATTGTGAATAATAAGATAACTTTAAATAAAATCTCTATTGCATGTCTTATGACGTCGAGTTTTCTGTAAAATGTTGAATGATTCCTATGAACTTAAACACTGTGATGTTTCATACGAATATTTCATTATGAGTGTTTACGTTTCGAAGTTCTTTGAAAGGTATAGAATATTCAAATGTCAACGAAAGGGCGTGAGAGGTGTTGCACTTTATATTACCTCTCATGAACAGACTCAATAAAACCGAGTCTGCTACGTTTCTCTCTTGTTTGTGTTTGTTACTTCATATGGATCTCCTTTTCAGTATTTAAGACCAAGAACGAGTTCAGAAATATGAAAATTCCATACATTGTGTGTTTGTTTAAGAAATAATAAATAAGTACCTGTGTTTTATAGGTGAATAAAATATAGTTAGGAGTTCGGATGCGTAGTAATTAAATCACGAGTGCGTTAGCACGAGTGATTTAATTTCTCGCATCCGAACGACTAACTGTATTTTATTCACCGATAAAATACAGGTCTGTATTTATTATTTCGATTCTAACACAACAATTACCCCATTATTTACGCTATTGTTGGGGCACTATATATTATCTCGGAGGTCAAGGTGATCAGGCTGCTATGTTTACAGGCTGTTCCATTGGGCGCCCCCGTATGCAAAGTTCTGCGTTTCAATGCACTAGTTTTCACGTGACAAACAATTGTCATTGCTTACGTCATATAGCTTGCGCTGTATGACGTCAAACGTTCTCACTTTGTTCAAGATGCTTATTAATGTTATATGTACATGTGCATATGATGGGTTTATTTCGGGGGTGTGCACGGTTTGGGAGAATGGCAATTTTGTTGTAATTTACATTTCATTCAAATTACTGTTCAGTTTGTCTTCGTGACGTATATTTACCAAGTGACGTCATGTAACGTGGCGCTTCCAACGGATGAAATTATCGTAGAATAACATACAGCTGTCTCCCTTCTTTGTCTGTATGAAAAACTGCGGAGGTCGTGTTAGAATATGTATTATACTCTCTTTTGAACAACGCTGTGTATTCACTTTTTTATAAATAATTATCCCTTTGGATCTCTTGGCGGAGAATAAAGTTCACAGGCCTATGTGAAGGAACGGAGTATAGTATTATTCAAACTAAAAAATACAACACAAAATGTCAGTAGTAGGGTGCAAGGTTTAAATAAAACATAGTTACTTTGTGAGGTCATCTATTCTCAAGTTCTTCAAGAACATTATTGTATTAAAAGATTAGTGTAGCCTAGACATACTATGACATAACCTTCTAATCTTCTAATATTTCCTTTCCTCGGAACGGTAGTAATTTAAGAGACTGCTCCTATGTAGTATGCGGTGGTAATTGATATATAACATACCTAGAAACTAAGTGTTTAAGACATATTGATCATAAGTGTTTATTTATTGGCAGTCCTTCTAAACTTTCTACAACATTTGGATGTCCTCAGTTGATTATTTCTGGGAGGATCGACGACATTAAGAATAAACGGTGACTTCGTAAAACAAGGATAGATGCATTACTAGAAAGAATCATAAAAGCTTATCCTTTAATGACGTTTTCGTCGTTCTGTCTCAGATACGTCCGCGTGGTTATTGGAGTCATTGTATCACATTACACATTCACGCAAAAACACCATTGATCATAATAATATCTTTATTTTTAAGATGATAACATATTTGGCTACAAGTAATAGTTATTGAACGGAGAAATGAGTCTATCACGGGATATTTTTGTGGGCGGCCACGTGATAGACGAGTTTACTGTTCAATAACGTATTTGTATCACGAATATCCAATTATTATTCAGCACTTCACGAAAGCTACTGTCTATGCCAAGGGGGGAAAAACGCGCTGTGATCACTCCGCAACAATCTCATTAAAATCATATGCTAATTACGCTTTGATACTCTCCGCGAAGAGTATCGTAGCGTGATAAAGGGTCTGATTTTAATGAGATGGACTCCGCAATTTCCAACACACAAACATTGCATTCGCAACATCTCGTACACTGCTTCGCGGGATCCCGAGGAATTACGGGATTGGCCGAGCATTCACGATTGACAAGCATTGTTCTACCTTACGTATTCTCGGAATGGACGTTTCAGATGTCGATAATCTGGAATTGCTAAATATGGGGGAGATTTATGACATAACTTTGTCGCAATGTGTGAAAGTTTGGAAAAGGATTATGAAATGACACAATTGTATACACGAAATGTAATTGTGTAACAGTGAACTTGATCAGGCCCTGGAGGCTGAAGTGTTTTAGCCCGTGGCTATGTAATTCGATTATTGCCAAAAAATAAATTTGACCTTTTTACTATGTATTTAACTTCCCCACACCAAAACTGTTTCCTGTTCTGTTCGCGAGCACCAAAAGTTCAAAAATGAATGCACATGAAAGACGGTTTTATTTGGATTTGGATTTTCACCGATGATGCTTTCAGATTGCCTGCAGTCCATTTAAGGGTGGAACCGGTGGGGCGGTAACTAAATCCCTGCATAGTTTTAACCTTTGCTTTTCGAAATTTAGGTGGGCCTGTGCCGGGTTCATCGTTGTTCACCAATGGAATATACGACTAAACACATTCTGAAAAGGCACCAGCATTAATCAAATGCCATGTATCGAAAACGAACATGTTCGAGTATAATTTCGGGGGACAAACTGCATGGCGCTCCTTCCTAGCCCGCCGCTCAAGATCCGACTTCTCATCCCCAAACTTGCATCTGCAATTAATGTTGTACTTCTAATTAAACAAGGCATGAAACAATTGTATCTTTATTTCTTTAATTTATTTCAGGGGAGAAAACCATTTGACTACTTCCAACGATGAAACCGTGAAAGTACGTGGTAATTGCAAAGAAAAGTGCAGCAGTACGTAAATTAACGACTAACAAATTATGGACAAGGACGGGATAACCTTATTAAAAAAAAAAATTTGTTTAATTTGAATTAAACGATGTGGACAAGATTTGTAGGACGAAAGTGTAATCATTTCACATGTTTGATTTTGTGTTTTATAGATCATTTAACCTGTTTGTTGATTGAATAAAGATCATTTAATAAACATTTAGTATTTTTTCAGTAGTGTTGGGAAAGTATAAAAATGATGGTGTTACTAAATTCATCGTGTTTCCGCTTTCTCTAAGACATCTATAGAATTGTGCATTATTTTCCGAATTTGTAAGTTATTGTATGATTATGGAAATTATTGTAAATTATTGCACATACTATACATAGTGTAACAAAATAGAATATATTTAAAGTTTATACGAACATGATTAATAAAACAATGATACACAAAGAATAATCTCTGCACTTCGTGGTCGACCTGTTAAAAGAAAAATGGACACAGTTTTAAACCCCTGTCACACTAGGGCCGCGTTCTCACGGCGATCCCACGGCGTCCAAGAAAAATGCAGAACGCCGAGGTGTGCGCAGTACGATCGCAAGCATCGCCGCAGCAACGCAGTGGCATCACCAGTAGACGTATTGGGATCGCATAGAACGCCAAGCGACGGCGCGCACTTTGAGCATGCACAAAACAAACGCCGTCGTTCGGCGTTCTGATAAGAGCGCAGTGGGGTCGCCGTAAGGTCGCCATAGCAGCGCAGTAAGGTCTCCTACAACGCCACAGGAACTCCGCGGGCGCGCACAGAGGTCGCAGTGCGAACGCTGTGGTTGTCGGTGGCGCTTGCACGGAGATTGTACGGCGTTCTCTGAGATGTCACTGCGTCTCTACCGCGCTTATACGGCGCGTCTACGGCGCTTATACGGAGTGTTATTTATTTTACTGCGCTCTTACAACGACTGTACGGAGCTGTCACGGCGACCATTGCGCTCCCAAGGCGCTTCTACCGCGTCCATCGGCGTTTGCATGACAAAAACGAACAAAATAGTATAAATGAATTATAGGTAGTGCAAACGAACGTCTTCAACACGCCGTCAGCGCAGTGTGAGCGCCGTGAAAGCGCAGTGCACGCAGTGGAAGCGCCATGAGAGCGCAGACAATCGCCAACAAGAACTCCGTAGGAACGCGATAGAACGCCATTTGAGCTCCGTAGCAACGCCTTGGTCGCTGTGAGGACGCCGTGACATCTCCATCTTCACGAAAAATATCAGATTTTTCTTGCGATCTCACGGCGTTCTGGAAAATTAAACAACGCCGTGCCAACGTAGTGGAAACGCGCTATAGTGTGACAGGGGCATTACATATAATGATAAACGCTTCTAGGTCTTAATGCCCGACTTTATAGACGCGCATACCTAGCAAAACAGTTTATCCATGCTAATTTATATTTTGTTCAATACAGTCGGTGTCGAGGTCAAAATTGGGGTTTCCGGAAACAAATGTTTTAGTTTGACCTTACTGATTAATGAGCATCACATATATATCGTTGAATAGCAAAGAAAAATAATAAATGCACAGTTTTCAATTTCCAGTAAATTCAATTAGAAAAGTAATACATGTGTTTCAGAGTTTATTCCTTTGAGAATTCAACCATATTTAGCCATGTGTGCCTCGTATGCTTGTAAAAGTTATAAATGTTTCCGTCCCTGAAACAATCAGTCTCGGTCGTATGACTGTTTGTTTAGCTCACTTCAGCAAGAAATGCTCAAGGGTGAGCTATTGCGATCGCCTTTCGTCAATCAGTTTGTTCGTGCGTCCGTGTGTCCGTACACAATTGCTTCAAACGTCTTTTCCTTTAAAACCACTTAGCCAATTTTAAAGAAACTACACAGGAATGATCCCTGGGTTGTCTTCTCTCAAGATTGTTCAAATTATGGAAATACACGCAGAACTCTGGTTGCCATGGCAACCGAAAGAAAAAAAGCTGGAAAACTTTAAAAATCTTTTTCTCTAAAATTACTTGCTTGATTTCAGAATAATTTCAAAAAAAAAAATGTTTGGGTGATCCTCTATCAAGACTATTCAAGCAACGTTGATTTGTTAAAAAATATGGCCGCCAGGGGGCGGGGCAGTTTCCCTATGTAACAATATGGAAACACTTTTAAAAATATTCTTGTCTGAAACCGCTTAATGGATTTCAAAATAATTTCACAGAAATGATGTATGTGGACCTCTACCAAGATTGTTCAAGCCGGATTGATTCGTCAAGAAACATGGCCGCCAGAGGTCGGGGCTTATTTTTGCTATATTTCTATATGGAAATCTTAAAAAATCTTCTCGTCTGAAACCGCTGGATGTATTTCAAATGAATTTCACAGAAATTATGTTTGAGTGGTTTCTATTAAGATTGTTCAAGCTGAGTTGATTCGACAAAAAACATGGTCGCCAAGGGGCTGGACGTATTTTTGCTACATTTCTATAGGGAAACATTTAAAAATCGTCTCGTCTGAAACTGCTTGATGGATTTCAAAATAATAAATTAATTATTACCAGTAATAAATTAGCATTAATTAATTAATAATTAATTAAGATTGTTCAACCCGGGTTAATCTGTCCAAAAACATGACCGCCAGGGGGCGGGGCAGTTTCGCTATATAACTATACTAGAAAACTTTAAAAATATTCTTGTTTAGAAATGATCGCCAACCATCGTACTATCAAGCTTGTTCAATCGAGTCCTCGGGGTTAAAACAATGACTGCGGCCCGGGGGTCCAAAGTTTGCATATGAGATTTTAAGACGGATGATTTTTATTTCGATATTGTGAATTATCCATATTTAGATGGGGATATCCCAAATACTGTTTATTGTGGCGTGTATATTTCTCAGTTAATTCATTTTGCCGGAGCTTGTATATGTGTTGAGGACTTCAACCTTCGTAATCTTAACATTACTGAAAAACTCCTCCAACAGGATTACCGTTACCATAAGTTACGTAAGACTTTTTCTAAGTTTTATTGTCGTAACACTGATCGGCTCGAAAAATATAATAGCAATCTTAAAACACTTCTGCGACAAAGTTTATCAAAGTCTTTTACGGAGATTTGATTTACAAACTTAGGAAGATTATCTGTCGTGATAATTTTCATGAATTATTTATTAAAATTATTAGAAAATGTAGATACAGAGGTTACGACCGAAGTATTCTTCGGCGCACTACATGCTTAGTTGAAGACCTTTCTACAGTTTGCAACTATGCTTTCCTCTTTGATTGTGCAACGACCGGACGGGAGGTGGACTGTATGACAACGTGTTCCTAAATCATTTAAGGCGGGAACCGTTTGATGTATGTCCTTCACTCCGATTTGTCATGTAATAATAGATATAATCTCAGATCAGCTACACGAAATGATCTTGTTACACAAAAACCGCTAACTAAATACATGAAAGACACCTTTAGCGACTTTGGTCGACACGTTTGGAACAATATACCGGTCGACATACGTTCTCTTCTTACTATCCAGTCATTTAAATATAATTATAAAATGTTTATTGCAAAATGCACATTTACATGAATGATATTTTTTTTATTTTTTTTATTTATTTTTTTTTTTATTTTTTTTTTGCTTGCTTGGATATATATGTACATTATGTAAGACTTCTTAGATTTCTTCTATATTCAAATATAACTGAGTGTTTGTCGAAGATTGAATGTTTTTATTGTTAGTGTAGTTGTTAAAAGCACTAAATGTTTGTTAATTCATGTACAGAAGGCCGCATTGAAAATATGATGTGTATATCTTGATAGTATGTCATAATGTGTTAACCTTCTTTAAATAAAGAATTTATTATTATTATTATTATTATTATTATTATTATGCCCTTAACGGTTTTCCCCTTGATCCTCTGACTTAGACAAGTCATGGAGTACATTTGAGATTAGCTTTTTATGAACATTTCTGTGTTTTTTCTTATTACACCTATCTGCGCTTTCTCAAATGTAAGAGGTTACCTCGACGGTGATTATTTTTTTATTTAAACTGTCCTGTTGTTTAGGGATGATGACAGGGTAAGAGTGAGGTTTGGTGCACCCTTGAACCGGTTTAAACTCCCCGGTGGACCCTTTTGCCACTGACCGTTCCAAGGCGGTACCCCTGTTGTCAACCCTTATATGTTTGTGATTTGCTTATTTACTGAATGTGTTTGTAATCACTTTTGGTTGTAATACTTGTTGGAGTGACTGTATTCTGTGAATGCTACTCTCCCTGTTGGACTTATAACCTTTTATTTGCATAGGCTTATATATAGGTAAAAACTTTAAATAAAAAAAAAACTTCTTCTCTGAAAGTACAAGAGCTAGATGTTTAATATTTTGCATTTACCTTCAGTTTATGGTCCTCTACCAAGTTTGTTCAAATGGTGACCCTCGGGTTAAATTTGACCCCGCCCCAGGAGTCATAGTATTACATAGGCTTATATAGGAATTACATAGGCTTATATAGGAAAAAACTTTAAAAATATTCTTCTCTGAAACTACAATAGCCGGAGGATTAATATTTTGCATTTACCATAAGCTTATGGTCATCTACCAAGTTTGTTCAAAATTTCTAATTAAGAGTTACCAACTTCATAGTTCAATTTATTCAACCAAGTGTACTTTAAGAACCTGTGAATAAACCTATACGTTTAATCGGCACATATACATTATTATATGACCTGAATAGAGATGTGATAAACGGTTTTGTAGTGTATTTTTAACGTTATTTGTCGGGTTAATTTCTTTAAGAAAAAAAAAGTGTGTAAATAAAAAATATGCAATATTAAAGGCAATGTTACGTGAAAGGCAAAGGTGCACTTTATTGAGTCCCGTGTTCCGTCCAATTGAAATATTGCTTATGAAAAATAGAGCACGAAATCTCGGCAAGAATCAGTAAGCATTAATTCTAATGGGACTTTAAAGGGGCATACGGCATTCTTGATTTGTTTAAATTCGCGACGTCCCGTTAGTTTTTCTACATAACTTACATATTTGCAATCATTAATATTAATTATTTAGAATAGTTGAAGGCAAATTGTTGCTTACATATTACCAACTGTTGAGTGTTTTGCACAAATAATATATTTAAACATTGGGTAGATAAACATTTGGTAGAATAACGTAGAAATGTTAGTTAAGTAAGTATATGAAATCAGGTTTAAAAAACTGATTGTAATGCTTGGGAAAAAAATAAAAAAATAAAAAAACACACGCAAGATTGCCATTTATTACATTTCTGTGGATGAAAGATAGGGATTTCTCAATGAAAGAATATTCATAATCGCTAAACTCCGAACACAAAAATAACTAACTGCGACGTTGAGTTATGACGTCAATAACGTGTTGGTGACGCCGACGTCATCCGTCGATAATGCTAAATAAAGCGAATAATTCTGGGTAAAATCATACATAATCTGATTAAACATGTAATAAATAGATTATTTAACTGTTGTGATCGATTATAGGCAAATCCTTCACTCGATGGTAGGCGTGTGTTGTTTTTCACTCACTCGCTTACGCTCATTCGTGAAAAGAACCACTCGCCTATAATAGATCCCAGCAGTTAAATAATATCTATGTGTCACTTTTAAATTTCTTACAGGGCTGGCGTGGCGCAGTCGGTAGCGCGGCGGATTTGTAACCGGAGGCCCCGGGTTCAATCCTCCATGGTGCCACTGAGTTCCGTCGGTGTGTTCTTAGGCAAGACACTTTCCCTTAGCCTCGTCCGTCGGATGGGGACGTAAACCGGGCGGTCCCGTGTATCGGTCTATCCTCCGAGCACGTTAAAGAACCATAGGAATCTATTCGATAATAAGAGTAGGGCAGGTTCCCGGATTCCTATGTATCCTTCCCCTCTCTCTGGGGCGGCTCTAAATAACCTATACTGTGTTGATGAGCCGTTAAACAACATTCAATTTAAATTCTTACCCTAAAGTGTTAAGTTTATTGTTGTTATGGTCATACTTTAATGGTGTTATTCTTTAATGCTTTAATGCTGCTTCATTTATTAAAATATATCGTTTTGGGGATTCCTTTATTTACATTTTTGTATTGGGTAAGAGTGAGATTTGTAGCATTGTTATTGTTAACAGTGTATAAATGAAAACTGATATTGTTATTATTAAAAATTGTTACTAGATAATCATGGGGAAAAAATTCCTTTTGCATAACTTTATTAAAATTACTCAAAGCACTCAACAGTAACCTTGAAAATAATGATTGATTTGCCACTGTAGTTTGCAAAAGATAAGAAATGGTCATACCATGACATCCAACTGAGTGGCACATGAATGTGCATTATGTTTTCTTTCCATAAACTCGTTGATCTTATATTGTCTTTCGTTTGAAGTGGTATTGTAATAGTGTTTGTTCTACAGCCGTGTGGCTTCCGGGGTAGAGTACAACCACTGCAATGTCACAAACACACTGTCACATGCAGAGTGGTAGGACAACACCCCCTCCCCTCCCCCGTCCATTTGTATTCATTTTGTCATTTTTTATTATGCTCATTCAAGGTCTTTATCTGAAAAACGTTGAAACGTGGCTCCATCGTAAATGGGGTGTTTACTATAGAATCTGGAGCAACTCTGCCGTTCTGCTGATAAGAAGGCTCTAGGCCCATTGGCCCATTCTCCATGTAAATGGAGGATGAGCCTGGCATGTTCATTCCTGTTAGGCGCAAAATAACCTTTTATGTGTTGGTGCGCCTTAATCAGTTCAACTGGAAGCGACGAGGATAATAAATGTACTTCTAGATTACACATACCCGGTTTAATGACCAGTGGGACAGAACTCATGCAGGACCATCTATATAGAAAACATAAATAAAACACATTTGAAGAAAACCGTATGTGTCTATCAATTAAACATAATGTATCATTCCTTTCCATTAATACATTTATTTATATGAAAACAAATATAAAAGATATTTGACAATCAAAAAAAATAGTTCAATTATTGGTGGACATGGTGTGGGGTGGGTGGAGTGGGGTGTGGTGTGGGGGGGTGGGGTTGTCATGTGTGTTTTTCGTGTCGAGGGTTCAGTGCAAAACTATTGTATCTCCTTATTTATTCATATGTAGTTACAATAGTTTTGCACTGACCCCTCGGTGTAATATATCAGTGAAGCATGTATTAATTCATTACCATATGATCTATGATATCATTGTTGTATTCATTCTTACAATTTTGATATTTCTGCACGATATTTGGCTCTTCTGGAAAGCTATACCTTTCTTTATTGCCAAACAAAAAGCGTTGCCTATATGTCTGTTTTTCATTAATATATTGGCGTCTGATATGTATTTGTCTTGGTGCACTGCGGTCAGCGAATATATCCTAAGATAAGTAATCCGGTCCTGTCTAAGAGTTAGTTGTCGATACTTATCAAGCCACTCTTGCACTCTCTTGGTTATTATGTCGTGAATCGTGATAATTGCAAATTTGAGCTTTCTGTGCCGAAACAATATCTATTCCCCGAAACAATATCTATTCAAAATGTATGATGTTAATTTGTATTTCAAAATTGGAATTATCGAACAAGAAAACTAATATCGGTTCTACATGAACATTTCTATATGAACTAATAACATGATAGTAATATAAGACCTATGAACTAATATAATGCAAGGTTTGCCACCACCATCCGTATTGATGCAGATCAATTGCCAAAAGACAACGTTGATAACTAGTTAGCTTATACAATTAGACTTAAATGGGGACTAAAGTTGGCTTTTTGTTTGAATGGGCTACATCAGGCTTTTCGAAGGGGTCTAGGGATCCGACTTCAAATTGACAAATAATGACATTTTCTATTCTAAATGGCCAAAACGTAATACATAGTCTTAACAATGATCTCTTGTGTACGGGGAAATTACTTTTGCACAGTAATACGAGCTATCCTAGGTTACGTAGCAGGTCTAATTTACGCACTTAACGTCCGAGTCCATTCGAACTATATGTTGAAATGAAGTAAACACGGTGCTGAAACCATATTTTGACTGGTATGGCCTTTTTATCATGAAATGGAACATTTTTAAAGGTTTAGATTCTTTCCAGAAAATGCCTCATTAATAATAAGTGCAAGCAATGGTAACGTGGTTTTAATTGGTGGTAATGTTATACTAAGTTCATCAGTCCGTTGTATCATTAAACACTAAACACTTTAACATTTACAGTATTAGTTGTTTAAGTTTGAATTAAAGGTAGGACACCACCAATTAAAATGTCACTTGAAAATCACCAGAAAAGGTGGGGTCACAAGACATGTAAGAAAGTTCTTGTTTGTTTACTAAACAGGTCAAGAGTACAGATGTTTTTATTGATAATTGCTCACAAAGTCTAGGCATAGATTCGAAATCAACGATCCAGTAAAACCTAAAGAATACGCTTCTTATACATACAACAAAAACATCGATAGAAATGGGCTGTTTTCCCCTACTATAATACTCATTTCCATAAAAAAGGAGGGATTGCTTTTTATTATAGGAACTACATTAAATTACACCTCGGAGGTTTACATGCAATTGGTGGTTCATGGCCATACGTAGCTTGCAACATAACAGTAATTGCTGCTTACATACTGGATTCATGGTATGGCGCTCTTGACGCAAATAAGTTTCTTATGCCCAGAAAGAACTAACTACCACCTACCCTGAAACATATCAAATTCAACATATGTTCCAAACATGCATAACATTCGTTAAAACTAAAAACAGCGGAATTTACATTTTGCTGATATATGAAATCTAAGTACATTCGTTTAAAAACAAAATGAGATTGTATAAATCAAAACGAAATATTCAACCCAAAGAAGTAGGTCAAGGTTATAGATGAAACCCATGTGTGCAAAAACAGATGCACTACCCAAGACACAACTATGTCACAGTAGAAGTTGTTGTCTTTCAAAGATAACATCTAGTGCATAATTATAAGTAGAAAGTGACGTAAATGAAATAATTACTAAGTTATCTGACCTTTGCATGGAGGGTTAATGTCATAACCGCATTTCCAATGTTGCATTGCGATGTACTAACTAAGATACAATTATAACAGTTACCAAAGTTCGAAATGTCTAATGTATACAGTTCATGAGAAATTGACCTAAACGCAAACGTTTAATGTAAACGTTATAAAGTGGTATACCCTTTGTTTGGAGGGTAAAGGTCACATCCGCATTTCCTATGTCACGTTGCGACTACCCATGATGCAACTATAACCAACATTTGAAAGGTCTAGCGTAAACAGTTCGTGGGAGGGTGAAGGTCACATCCGTATTTTCTATGTCACGTTGCAATGTACTTTTCAAGAAAGATCAGGATTTCTCAGTGAAAGAATATTCATAATCGCTAAATATGAATAGCTAACTGTGAACACAAAAGTAATTACCTGTGACGTTGAGTTGTGACGTGAATACAATGTTGCTGACGTCTACGTCATTCGCCGATAACGTTCAATAAAGCAAATAATTTCGGCTGAAATCATGCAAAAACTGATTGAAAATGTAATAAATAGATTATTTAACTGCTTGCTTTGATTATATCGAAATCCTTCACTCGATGGTAGACGCTCGTTCGTGAAAAAACCACACGTCTACCATCCCGTGAAGGAATTCTCTATAATCGACGCCAGCAGTTAAATAATCTCTATATAATCAACGTTTGATAGTTTGCGAGAAAGTGACGTAAACGCAATATAGTTTGCGAGAAAGTGACGTAAAGGCAAATATTGAATGTAAAAATGATTCAGTTATGTGCCCTTTGCTTGGAGGGTGAAGGTCACATCCGTACTCCGGTGTCAAGTTGCGATGTACTACCCATGATACAACTATAATCAACGTGTGTAAGGTCTAGCGCATGCATTTCGTGATAGAGGTAGCTAAACGCAAAACGTGAATGATAGAATGACTAAGTTATCTGCCCTTTGCTTGGAGGGTGACGATCACAACCACAAATGATATGTCACGTTGCGATGTGGTACCCAAGATACAACTATAACCAAAGTTTGAAAGGTCTAATATGTATAGATCCAGAAAAAAATACTTAAACGCAAAACTTGAATGTTGACGCCGCTGCCGCCGCCCCCAGAAAAGAATCACCTTTTTCTCTTTTGTTTTCTTCGAAAGAGAGCCGAATGAGAGTCGCCCAATTAAAAGTCGATTATATATTAACAATATTACTCCTCAGTGAAAATTAGTTGGCTAATCTCTTAAAAATAAAGCTTCAATTCATTCAATCCGAGTTCCGATTCCTGTTGGTCGAGAGGACAATGCCTTAGGCCGCGTTAATTATACATTGTTTTGGTATCTTTAGGGATGGACACATGGAATCATTTTAAGACACTAAGGTCAGTCAATATCATAGATCGTGATTATCGAAGTGTCCAACGCGGACTTGGTGATTATTCCTCGACTGATATATGGCCAACTTAATCATGCCTGCGACTTTAGAGAAAGAAATGAAAGTAATTATATGAAGAGAATTTTTACTTGCAGATACCATTAATTGGCGGCGCGCTGCCTATATTAGTTATTGGTTTGTGATGCTGCATATGGAGGAGCACGTGACATATGGCGAAGCACGTGATTAAAAATGTTGCGGATAAATGAATTGAATTGAATTGAATGTTGTTTAACGGCTCATCAACACAGTATAGGTTATTTAGAGCCGCCCCAGAGAGAGGGGAAGGATACATAGGAATCCGGGAACCTGCCCTACTCTTATTATCGAATAGATTCCTATGGTTCTTTAACGTGCTCGGAGGATAGACCGATACACGGGACCGCCCGGATAAATGGCTGTTGGGGGTAAAAGACTGGCCATAGTATTGAAATTGCTTTATTGAAATTGGCGCTATGTCATTTGATATATATATTATTATTGAAACACGCCACCAGATACCACGGCACATATTTTATGAAAGATTTTTAAGGATGAATTAAAAGCTGTTCGCCCCTGATCATTTCCCTGCATTGACGTCAGAGAGCACAGGTACCGGCGACCTCCAACGAAAACAACCCAATCATTTAGGCGTGATACGCACTTGCAAGGGCCGTTGTTATTGTTATACCACACTGCACACTATTAGCGATTGATCGAAGTTATATTTTCTTAAATCATTTTGTTATTTATCAACTTAAATTCACTTTTTCCACCGAACAGTGGCATGTTCAACATAAGCAGATACCACGTGATGTTTTTACTTAATTCAAGCTACCTCAACATTCTAAAAATCTAGAAATATATATCGTCAGCAATTTATGCAAACACTTATGTTTTGATATCTTTAGCATGTGTCTTTGTTCCCAAATCACTATTACTTACTGTTGCCATATAACTTTGGATACTTTTTAAAATATTTCCACATTTTTGTTGTTATATAATACAAATTTGCAAATAAATACACATGTTTCTTTCCTCCTTTTAAACATTCTGCGTCGCCCTGATGCTTTGCATCAGTTTCTTCTTGTGTTATACTACTATTAGGAGCAGTATATACACAGGAGCGTTTTACAATATACTCATAATACGACTTGCGAAGCGTCGAGTGTGGAAGGGTTTGGGAGTAGGTACCCACCTTTCACAAGCGGGTTCGGGGTTTCTCCCTCGATATATATGTTTCATCTTCGGACTAAAATGGTGCTCGCATAAGCGATATTTGTCAGTAATATAAACAGTTTATGCTGTCAAAAAATGTAACTCTCCTCCCTTACCCCCTCTTCCACCCCAACTTATTGCATTTTTTAACTTTTAAGGATTTTTATTTTTTCGTTTTATTTTACCAAGTTACTGCCGGGATTAAAGGAGTATGCCACGCTATGTCCATGATATATGTATCTCGCATACACTGGAACAAGGAGAAAACCACTGAGTTGTCACAGGCTTTACTGAGTTGATGGTTGAAAACTATATCATGTATAGATTGTGCCAATTGCCTTCGCCATTGTTTCTTTAATAGCCCCATTTCCAGAAATATCCTCATGTGATTAATATATCATATACATCAATGATGGTTCGTTCAATCGTGTTCTAATATAGTAAAAAGAAGAACATTTGTTTTAGCTTTTATGAATTCTCTGTTCAAATAGTATTCCCTTGTATTGGCCAAATAACAATTCTAAAGATATTCTGAATCCGGTGCTTACACGTTTCTGTCATTGTCTTACCATGTAGAAGCTATCAGCAATCTTTTTGGGAATACAACCGCTGTAAATCTGAAATAGTGTTAATTAAACAAGTTATACTCCGAAATAATCATGCATTTCCTATAAGAAATTCTTGAAAGGCTTTTAACGGAGAAAATGCATTATGTCAATCATATTCTTCCATTTTCATTTAAACCACTTCTGTAAGACATGTAAATTTGATTGTCGCATGTTAAAAGTATGTGATCTTTACAAATTTATTACCGATTAACTATTTAAAGATGTCTGTTTTCGTGCCAAATGTCTAGTACACGGAAGGTGGGTCTATTGCTTTAACATGTAGCTGTTAGTCTTTAATACATTGCAAACATGTTAGATATGCTCTCAAAACGCAAAGGACTATTGAAAGATTATTAAACATATTCCAGATACAAATAAATACTTGATTTGTGTTAACAGTTACCAACGTTTTGGGGTACGTGTTTCTGTAAACTCAATCAGCTGACTTGACTCCCATGTGTTTTTCAGATGGTGCTCGCCTCTTTATCAGAAGGTCCTGGGTTCGATTCCCGGCAGCGGAACCCTTCCTCGATTTTCAACCTGTCCCTACTTCAGGAGCACAACTCAAAATCATCGATGACATAATATCAAAAGGTCGTAAATGTATGCATCCGTCGGTCCTTACATACTACACGTTTATGCCTGTCAACATATATACAGCCGTCACGTTGTAGTTCATCTAAATCATTGTAGTAAATCTAAATCATTGGAGTTCATCTAAATCAGAACACGCAACATATTCTAATTATTCCTTTGCAATTTGCACAGACATCCCAGTAGTGCCTCCATGATCGAGGATTTAACGACGTTGCGTTGTAAACCTTCTCGCCCCTCGCCGCTGCTGGTTTGAAGCGCACGGATGGTGGGAGGCATACAGTACTGGCTCTACCCAGGGAATAAGTTGGTGGTCTGCCGCTGCCAAAAAAAATTCGACCAAAATACCTACCTTAAATGTGCTGAAAAATGACCTTAAACACCAAACAAACAAACAAACAAAAACAGACATCCCATATATACATAACCCAGGCATATCATACAGTTCCTTTTAAAATTAATATTTATTTGATATGCTTAGCATTACCGTTGAGGGCGGTTCCGTTGACAAATGGTCAGAGTTGACAAGGTCAGAGTTGACAATGTACAAGTAGGATTTGGTAAAATGTAGCATTCACCTGTCTATAAACAGCTGTATATTACCTATATATACATTATATATACAGCTGTATATTACCTATATATACATTATATAAACAGCTGTATATTACCTATATATACATTATATAATAGGAAAATAAGTGCTTTACAAACTTCATGGCATGTCCATATAGTGTAAGTGTCCAATTGCTGTTAAGTACTCTTTAAAATTGTAACGGGCTAGAAATAAAAATGTTTCTCGAGCAAAACATTCTTTGAACATGAATATGTCTTTGTGTGCTAAGACCAAAATAAAGATAGCCAAGAGTTGTCATAAGTGTTAAAGGGGTTGATGCACTATTTCCAAACACAGATTATTTTAAAGGGCTCTGAAAAACTTGAAAAAAGCTGAAAGAATTATCAAAATGCCATGAAAAATAAAGGAGCTATGACCTATTGAAAATTTGCAAAGAACATAAATGGAGGCGGCCATCTTTGAACGATGACGTCATCGCGCCGTTTTACCATATATGGCATATTGACAAAACGTGTTTTAAAGCAAAGAAAACCACTGCAAATTGATTAAAAATAAATATACATATGTAATAGGTATACATTTTAGTATTATTTTTCATTTGCAGTGATTTTCTTTGCTTTAAGACATTTTATCCATATGCCATATATGATAAAACGACATTGTTCGACGTGATCGTTAACGGCAGTTAGACAAGAAGTTAATCTTCGCTACATGGACAATATAATCACATAATTTCCATTTTAATTATAACGCATGCGCTTATAAACGATCCTATATAATATTGGAAATATGTCAGTGTCTTGCAGTGATTTTTTGTCGGAACATTATTGCAAGGCTGCGTTGAATGGACAGGCAATTACATCTTCAAATTGTATTTTATGGAAATTACCCATGACGATTACTGATAATGTCAGTACGTGACATCTGGGTAACAATATGTAAGACATATGTGCATCGGATCAATATATATGTCCATCGGCTTAGTACAAAGAGTGACAATATTAAGAAATGTCCTTATTCCTGAGAATGTGTATGGTCGCAGAGAACTAATATCCTCGCACGGTGAGGTACTGAGTTAGTTTGAATTATAGATTGTACATACACTAAACCAAATTGCTAAGTACCAACCTAAGAATATTTCTATAATATTCTCATTGTTTCGTGTATTTTGAGTTTGATTAAAGATACGGTTAAACTGCAAAATAACGAGTGTAAATCGTCTGCTCTGATTGCATGTACATATTTTATGTTTCGTTTTCGGCCGTACAAAATGCAGGTAGCCTGAGTTCATTATTGTCAAAGTGGAAAGCAAGGCACTAAGAACTATAGTATAGTTTTGTACTTGTCTGACTTGGAATTTATTTTACTTTGAATTGAAAGTGTAACTCATATATCAAAGTTATACAACTTTATAAACGGTATTGACAATAAGTTGGATGAACAAAAATACACACATTACACATACATGGCTAGCATAAGATACAATTAGATGACTAGGTAAGAAAAATGAAATACATTTCAAGGACGTTTGCAGACAGAGAAACAAAACGTTGAGGTATCAGAAGGCATTTATAGGTCCGCTTTTGCAAGCAACGACAGACGCACACTATGAAGGTGGGTGGTGGGGAGGTTAGGGAAAAACGGTTGACAGACCTGACTCTCCCGCAGAAAAATGGCGTCTGTCTTCAATGCCTCCCCAGAGGGATATCCATGACAAGGGATATTGGTCCCCGAATTGCTAAGTGTAACTCATATATCAAAGTTATACAACTTTATAAACGGTATTGACAATAAGTTGGATGAACATAAATACACACATAATGTCATTATTTTGACATCATGTTTTACTAGCATTACTACTACAAATGCGTTTGCAAAAGAAATTTTCGAAATATTTAAGGTTAACGCTGAATTACAGTTACTTGAATTTCAAACAATATTCAATTTAAAGGGAGGTAATTTAAGATTATCCATATTTCATTTTCTTATAGACGGAAAGTCTGCGATAAATGGGTAAAATTTTTATGTTTTTTTCTATTATTTCATACCAATTTTAAGAATTTTATATCTTTAAGCGATCTTTGACTCATGTTATGTGTTTTATCAGTACATTTCATGTTTTCATATAAAGGGAGGGTAACTCTTAAAAGATTTAACAATTTAAACAAAAGATAAATGTTTTACAAACTATGGGTCAAAACAAAATGGCCTTCTTCGAAGAAAAGAAAGAAAGATAGGTGTTGCTTTTCCGGCGGCGGCTTCAATATCCAAGTTTAGGTCATTTTCTCAGGAACTATTCGCACTAAAACGTTCAAGCTTTGATTATAGTTCTATCTTGCGTAGTACACTGCAACGTGGCATAGTATGTGTGGTTGTGACCTTTGCTGTCTAAACAAAGGGCAGATAACTTTGTCTAGCCTTTTTCAAAATAAAATAAAAGAGACATATGTGTTGCTTTACCTGTGAAGGCGACGGCGGCGTCAACATTCAAGTTTTGCGTTTAGGTCACTTTCTCACGAACTGTATGCACAAGACCTTTCAAAAATGGGTTATAGTCGTATTATAGGAAACGAGGATTTGACCTTCACCCTCCAAGCAAAGCGCAGTTAACTTAATCATTGTTTGCATTCAATTATTGCGTTAGTCACTTTCTCACAAACTGTATGCACTATACCTTTCAAACTTTTGTTACATATGTATCTTGGGTAGTACATCGCAACGTGATATAGGAAATGTGAATATGACCTTCACCCTCCAGGCAAAGTGCAAATAACGTAGTAATTCACTTTCTCGCCAACTGTATGCACTAGATGTGTTAAACTTAATTTATAGTTTAACGTTTGAAAGATAAAACAGTCTATTTCGACATATGTACTTAAATGTCATATACCAGCAAAATTTGTGTTTGTTATTTAAAAAAAGCTATTATTATAATATAATAATTATAAGGTTAGGCGAGAGGTTTGCCAATTTGTTGTTGTTATATTGCAATCAATTAATACAAACTATTTATTGCGCTTAATATATATCCGTCCAGCACAGTTCTACTTCAAAAAGAACTCGGCTGTCAATTTTCAAAGGTTCATAAAACTTATAAATGATTATACTGACATACTGCATATCATTATCAGTATCATCATCATCATTATCAGCAGCAGCAGCAGCAACAGTAGTAGCAGCAGCAACATATCATCATCAGCAGCAGCATCGCCAGCCGCAAAATATATATTATGGTGAGTGTTTATGAAATAGTTTTCGTTTTCGAGTCCTCAATCGTTCCAAACAAGAGGGGAAAGTATTGATGCACTCTGTTGTTGTTTTTGGTGCGTCTGAAGTCACCATTTAAGATCAATGTCATATCCAGCTTATGAGTGCTGATATCCTCAACACAATTTTACTTATATGGTGACGTTATTTACAGACTTCATCTTCATCAAACTTGTTAGAAAATGTACATTGAAAAAGGTTATGACCCTATCATTTTGCAACGCTTTGCATGTTTAGTGGTTGACCCATTTACAGTTCGCCACTACGGTACTTCTTGCATTGTTCGATAACTGGACAGAGTGTGGACGTTATGATGACGTCTACCTAAATACGAAAAGAAAGGGAAGGTTAATTGTTTATCTTAAAGTTTTGGGCAAGACACTTCCCCTTAGCCTCGTCCGTCGGGTGTGTGGTTTTTTCCAAATATGGAACGGATAGAGCGCGAGACATTTCAAAAGTTAAACATTCAAATAAAACATGCCTGCTAAAACTGTATATTTGCTGCAAAAATGCCTAGATCTGCGTGATATTCTTCTATTTTTGGTGAGTTTTATGCATCCTTGTCATACTGCAAAGAAAATTCTCGGGATTTCATTGGTCAATGAGCCCATGACTACGTCCCGCGACGTGAACATAGGACGATTTCCCCGTAGGTACCCCATACCCGCAATACACAAAAACAAAATGGCGACGATAACGTTTCCGATTCGTTTTGGAAACCGCCGATTCTATCGCTTTTCTGTGCTTTCCACTGTGTGTAAATGTCTGAAATAATCGTAAGTGGATGTTTTTTATTGCAATTTTACAGATAATAAAACATTAACATAGTATAAAAATACGTTTATTTTATGAAAAAATCTGCAAAATATAACGACGTTAGAGCGATGACGTCAAGAAAATAAACAACGTTTAGTTAGAGGCACGTTACGGGGAAATTGGCGCAATAAAAATGAAAACGTGTTTTTGGCTGTGCTTTTTTCTTTAATAAATGGTAACAACTTTGAAGTATGATAAATTCGTTATTAGGATTCTTGACAGGGAACATGGGCCCACATTCCCTGCCTGGAAAGTATATTCCCCCTCGCCTAACGGCTGAATATAATTTCCAGGCAGGGAATGTGAGCCCATGTCCCCTGTCAAGAATACTAATACCTAATAATGTTTGGTATTTAAATTTGGTCTATTGAAATAAGGAGGTTGTTTACGCCGGCTGTGTGTGCATGGTGTCTTCAGAAACCTCTATGGGCAAGTGCCGATGGAGGTCGATCCGGATATCTGCCTGCTGTGTAAAGGGGTCGTGCCGTAGCTGTATGATAGAGAGCTATATGCTTCTTGCAGCTGGTCAAAGAACGATAATCGGTACACATACATGAATAACAATGCGTGGAAGAGTTTCGTGTATTGATATTGGTATATTATAATAACGTTCGGGAAACGTTAACCTTGTTCTGAAAGATCGAACATTACCCGATCTAAGATGGGCGTGTTTTATTGCAAATACCAAAGGGTACTAATTTAATCAACAGAAAGGCGAATCTTCATAAACATTTGACAAACCTATGTATTCTTCTTTTAAAAATAAACATAAATTGCCAATTTTAAAATGTGACGGCAAAATAAAATGGAACAATATATCAAGACCTTTAATGAGAACATTAAAATGCAACTAAAACATTCATCTCCCCAGTATCTTGACAAGTGTTTTATCTGCTTTGTTCAAATGTAATAAACACCTGTCTATTGATAGTTTTAGTCTACAGACAAGATGAGATGAAGGAATACGTGACCAAACAGGTTTAGTGTAAATCAAAAATACAACCAGGAAGATTACAGAACTGTTTTAAATATATAGATAGATACTTTTATTTCAAAATTCCAATAGGTTATAAAGCCCGTGAGGATACAAATACAAAGTATAACATGGTAGCAGTGCAGTAATAAGTACATATACATGTATATATATATATATGAAAACGGTTAGTATATATTATATCACAATATAACTTTCATAAGCCATTATACAATCATGTGTAATTGAGAAGGTGTTAACAACTGTATATAGAGATTTACATATTATTTACAATTTCATTTATTCATATACACACGCACGCGCGCGCGCACCCTCGTTGTTCGAAAAAAATACAGTTATATTCTATATAACAGTTCATTTCTTAATTTAAAAACTTCATAAATAAATATACCTAATTTACGAATTCTAACTTTATTTGTTGAGTTAATTAATTCTATAAATTTAATCATGTTAGAACGTTTCCAAAAATATTTAAATATATATATTGATTCCTTAACTCCGAAAATCGTTCACACTCTAATACAAAATGAAATTCATCTTCTAACACTCTACAAAGATCACACGTTCTCTCTTTAACAGGTATTCTAATAGGTTTAACCCATCCGCCAGATTCAATTTTTAATCTATGGAATGAAACTCTTAGTTTTATAATTGATTGATAAAATTTGTACACACATATTTTCTAAATATGGCTGAATTTGAAAAATTACAATACTGTTGTAGAAAACAGCTCTGCTTGAGCTCTGCAACCTATGATTCCAATTTGAATAAAATGATCATTAAGTCTTTGTATAATTACGGCAATAAATATCTTTTCATTTCCAACTCCTTGTTGCCAACAATAGAACACTTCGTGAAGAAAGATATTGCCTAATTTGTAATAGTTTAGATATAGAAGATGAATTTCATTTTGTATGTATTTGTCCTTGTTATATTGATATTAGAAATAAATACTTAAAACGTTGTTATTACAAACGTCCTTCTGTTTTCAAATATTTGGAGTTACTGAAATCACATGACAAGATAGAAATAATAAAACTTTCGTTATATGTTAAAGAATCAATTATATTTAGAAACGCATTATTAACTATTGAAAGGTAGTTACTTAGTTCAACCTCCTACTCTTATTTACTATACTACATAATAATAATAATAATGAAATGATAAATTATACCATTTGTATATATTTCACCATTGAAATCACATGACAAAAAATAATAAAACTTCCGTTATATGTTAAAGAATCAATTGTATTAAGAAACGCTTTATTAACTATTGAAAGGTAGATACTTAGTTCAACCTCCTACTCTTATTTACTATACTACATAATAATAATAATAACAATAATAATGAAATTATTAATTATACCATTTGTATATATTTCACCATTTACTTGTATATATACGTTGACATCATATATGCTAATATGTATGTATTGTAGACGATGTACTTTGTACAAGTCTGAATAAAAAGTCTGTCTGTCTGTCTGTCTGTTGAATCCATACATAATAAAAACCTAGTGAAGCTAATAAATGTTTAACAAGTGATGCCCAGTTAACTTTTTGTGGATACAATTCCAAGTCACTTAACATCATGTTATACACAATTTTAACATATTTTTGTGCCCTCAGTTGTAAAATGTTTAACCAATGTTTTATAATAATGAAATATTTCTTAGTAATGAACGATGTTTTCTCCAACTCACCATATATGAAATCATTTTGTGTTGTCTTTTTAACCCCTAAAATCCTTTTACAAAACTGCAATGGACTCGTTCAATAGGATTTGCTTGTATAAACCCCAAGATCTCACATGAATAGTTCAGAATTGGTGTAATTAACTTATCAAAAAGGTCCAATTTGTGTTTTGGTGAAATAAATGTAAATTTGTATAAGTATTTGTTCATTTTAAAAATTGCCTTTTGCGCTTGACCCGAAAGAGTATTTTGAGCTTCTGTAAAAGATCCACCAGTAGAAAAAAACATTCCTAAATAAGTAAACTTACTGACAATTTCTATCACTCTGTCTTCGTAATAAAATGCTAAATTTCTTGCCAACATTCCCCCTTTTCTAAATATCATTACTTTTGTTTTTGTCGAATTAACTTTTAATTTCCATTTACTACAATAGTTTGATAATATATTAAGACTTTCCTGTAACTCTTCGGGTGAATTAGCAAATATAACTATATCATCCGCATATAAATGCATAAACATTTTAAACATATTGACATCTAATCCTTCTAGTCCACTAAGTAAGTATTCACTTTCAATATCGTTAAAGACACATTTCCCAACTGAATGTAGTCGTTGAAAAATCATGGATAGCATGCTTTTTAACTGCTTACTTCTCGCTGACTGATTACCACAGAGACATGATATTGAGGCCCCATCACAGTTTTTTTCTTTTCATTTACTATTACCTTAGTTTTTGATATAAAATATATTGTAACTAAAAACACTAGATTGTTTATTATGTGGGAGCATTTAGTCGCCGCTTTTTCCGTCTGTCCGTGTGTGCGTCCGTGCGTCCATGCGTCACACTTTTTGTCCGGAGCATAACTCAAAAAGTATGCTTGATTAAAGTTCGTGTGAATGATTAGGACAATAAGACGGAGTGCAGTTCATAGGAACCATAACTCTAGCTTCATTACTTTTTTAATTATCTCCCTTTTTTGAAAAATCTTATCCGGAGCATAATAGAGTTCCGTACGGATTCATTTTGAATAAGGAAGCACTCGATCACACTAAACATTACTTTTTTCTGTGTAACTGTTGGGATGCATCCATCGGTTCTACCGATATTCTTGTTGTTATTATTAATATCAGAAAACAAACAATAACACACAAACTAGAAGTGATAATTTTACTGCACCAAAAATTAATATTAGTTCCACCTATGGCCCATATGAGGTTGTCCATAAGGATTTGGTAACCACTGTCTGCACTGTTCAACAACACACTTTCGCATGATTTCTCTACGATGCCAGGTGGTAAGCCCCATTGCGGGGGCATTTATGAACTCAGGTGCACCATTCGAACAAACATATAATGATGCTTCACATAAACTTGGGGTCGTCCGTGGTCGAGTGGTCTCAGACTTGAAATCACATGTCCCTCACCGCTGTGGGTTCGATTCTCCATGGGGCCAGGACTGTTTAGTATGTGAGTATCAAGCTATCCAGCTTGCTTGCGGAACGTCGGTGGTTCTACTCAGGTGCGCGCCCGTGCACGAAAAAATGCCCGGGTTTGCACCTGGGGTCTTCCTCCACCAATAAAAAGCTGGAATGTCGCCAAATGACCTTAGCTGTTGATGCAACTATAAAATCCAGTTTAATGAATTCATATAAAAGATTTGGTTGACTTCCGACAAGCGGTTTCTGAGAAAAAGTCGTCAGAAGCAAAAGATAACGACGACGACGGACAGACAACGGATGGACGACGGACGAAGAGTGATACCAAAACATCACATTGCGCCTTCGGCTCAGGTGATGATAACGACGACGACGGACAGACAACGGATGGACGACGGACGAAGAGTGATTCCAAAACATCACATTGAGCCTTCGACTCAGGTGATCAAAAACACTGACAGATGACAACGATTTTCGAATTTTCAAGTCCCGATGAGTTTCTTGCATTTGAGATTTACTAAAACATGGCAGAGAAGTAACTGATAATAGAGTATATTGTGCTAAAAATACAAAAACTATTAATTGTTAACACGGGTCTTTTAAGAAAATCCATCTATACATAGCTGTTTTAACATATATACAAGTGCACATAAAATGCAAAACGGTTATAATTTTTACTACATTAGTATACACTCTTTTGGGACGGGCCTCATCCTTTGACAAAAAACTAATAATCTCAATTTTCTTGTGCAAATGTATTTTGTAACAGCGATTTACAGTTACCTATAGAAATCCCCCCCACCCCCCACCCCCACCCCCAAATACAATAGGCTCGAAATATGTAATTTTCAACGTTTGATTGTGAAAGAATTAGATGAAAATTACTTTCCCTTGATATAAAAGTAATCATAGGTGGCGTTGCAGTCAGTGCACGTGCAACGCACAAAGGAATGTGTTAGGCATTCAGTCAAAGGTACGGCCGACTATAGACGTAAAATTTATGATGGCGGAAGGCGATTCGCGCGATATTGTTAACGTTTCGATATTGAATGGTACAATTCAGGAATTAATTGGAGAGTTTAGAGGACAGAAGGAAGAGATTGCGTCTCTGAGAAGAGAAGTACACGGTACGTCGCAGAACGTCGCTTCAGAGGTGAAGAGATTGAAATTGGAAAAAGACCTCACGTGGAAGTGGGAAGGTAACAAAATTCAACACAATTTTAACACCGAAGTCAGCGATCAGTTAAAGCAAGCTAATTGGGCTTTAGCGAATAATAAATCTGACTATGTTCAAGAACTCCTAAATGACTGTGGAGAAAAACTGAAAAGGCGCAATAAACTGATCCGTATTGCTGATACTTCGGAAGGCGGTTGGGAGACTGTTAGACAGTACGAAAATAATCCCGTAGCCAGCGATTCAGAGGATGAAACACGCATTTCGAAAGCCGAATCGAAGGCGGCTCGAAAGAAAAAAGACAAACAGAACAAGAGAAAAACTAGCCGAGGTGCTAAAACAGATAACACCGGTTTTGTGTATATGCCTAACTCTATGCCTACTACACCGGTTTGGGGTGCCCCAGCGACAACAGGACGTTCCATTCCAGTTTACGGGTCAAGAATGCAACAACCGGGGTTTCGTGGCTTTCGAGGAGAGACCACAACCATGCAGCACAAGATTGGACCATGTTTTGGGTGCTGAGAATTCAGTCATATCAGAAGAAACTGTCCCTACGATCGTGTCAAACAAGATCAACCGAGGTCAAGATCTGGAACGGAGTGATAATTTCAAAGATGAGTATTGTTTACCTTTATCAAACAATAACATTGACATTGACCAGAGGTTCACAAACGATTATTATGAATTTGAACAAGGGCAAAAAGAAATTCTTGTTAAAGGAAGATTAAAACAAAATATTGAATTTTGGAAAAGTATTGATACAAATGAGTACATTTTAGATACTATTGTAAATGGATATAAAATCCCACTTTATTCAGAACCAGAAGGTAGATATTTACAAAACAATAAATCAGCATTGGGAGAACATGTGTTTGTTTCGGAGGCGATAAATGACTTATTAAACAGGGGGTTAATTAAATTGTGTAATGAAGCCCCGTACATAGTTAATCCTTTAACTGTTTCTATCCAAAACAGTGGCAAAAAACGCCTTATTTTAGATTTAAGGTCTGTCAACAAACATTTGTGGAAACAATCGTTTAAATACGAAGATCTCAGATTGGCGTTAATGTATTTAGAAAGAGGGTACTATATGTTTAAGTTCGATTTGAAATCGGCTTATCATTTTATAGATATTTATCCGCCGCATACTAAATATTTAGGGTTTGCTTGGAGAAACGAAAACGGAGAAACTAAATATTATAAATTTTTAGTACTCCCTTTTGGATTAAGCTCTGCGCCATATATTTTTAGTAAGCTCACCCGACCATTGATAGTGAAATGGAGGGGTGAAGGTATTAGGGCTATCATGTATTTGGATGACGGATTTGGGTGTGATAAGACCTTAGACAGCACAAATATTATAGCTCACACAGTTAAATCAGATTTATTGAAATCTGGCTTTGTTCCAATCCTGAGAAATCTATATGGGAGCCAGTTAATATATTACAATGGCTTGGAGCTGTTTTAGATAGTTTGAATGGTATAGTTTATATTCCAGAAAACAGGATAGAAAAGGTTTTTAAGAGTATTACAGATGTTCAAATGCATATAAAATCGACTGCACGTGTGCACGTGAAAAAAGTTGCTAGTGTTATTGGACAGATTATTTCCATGAACATAGCAATTGGAAATGTTTCCCAAATTATGACTAGATACCTCAGTATGGATGTTCTGAACGCTAATACGTGGAACTCTTATATCAAACTTTCAGGAGATAGTATAGCTCAGTTACAGTTTTGGAAAGAAAATTTGATATCTGTTAATGGTAGAAAACTAGATTGTTTTAATACCTGTTCTAAGATCGTCTATACAGATGCTAGTGGGGAGGGTTATGGAGGTTATGAGATAAATACCATTAATGGCGTTGTACAGGGTACATGGTCAGAAGATGAGAGCCTTAAATCCTCCACATGGAGAGAGCTTGTGGCTGTATACAGAGTGTTGTTAGCTTTAACAGATAAACTCAAAAATCAGAGAGTTAAATGGTTTACAGATAATACAGGAGTATGTAGTATTGTGCAAAAGGGATCGATGAAACCAGAATTGCAAGATTTTGCAATGAAAATATTTAAACTGTGTATGTCTAATTCAATAACGATTGAAATAGAATGGTTACCGCGGGAACAAAATGGTAGAGCTGACTATTTGTCTCGGGTTATTGAGACGGACGATTGGGGTATTTCTGTTGAAATTTTACAGTTTATTCAGGAGAGATGGGGGCAGTTAGAAGTTGATTGGTTTGCTTCAACACATAATGCAAAACTGCCAGTATTTTATTCAAGGTTTTGGAACGAACATTGTTCTGGGGTTGACGCTTTCACTTTCAATTGGGAGAATACATCTGGATTGTTTGTACCACCAATTAAGTTGGTTTCTAGGGTAATTAAACAAATGAGACTAAACAAAGCATATGGTGTTTTGATAGTTCCTTATTGGAAGTCAGCAAATTATTGGCCTTTATTGTGTCCAAAACAAGGCAATTTCATTCCGAATGTGATCGATTGGATTGATCTTCCCACCAGGAAAGCTGATTATCTTCCGTGTAAAAATGGAAAAGGTATATTCGGAACGCAACATTTACTGTTCAGGATGATAGCGTTCAAATTAGACTTTTCACTATGAAAGGGAGATAAGTCATGATTTAACTGGAAAGGGTACTGGTCAGGTAGACAAGAGTTGTTTACCTTAAACGGAATCGTGTAACAGTTCAATTGAGTAATTGTAGCAGATAATTGATTCACAGGAAAATGAAGTCAAATTATAGTGCATATTAAAATGTATTTATAAAAGTTTGTTGACATAGGTGTGTGTGTATACCCTACGCAGATAAGATATATACACACAATTTGGTTTAGATTGATGTTGTTGCGGTTTTTAATCATTCGGGTGTTCAAAAATAAAATGTTTATTTTGTTTCTACTTTGTTTCTGTTTGCTAGTTGTTATAAATAATGAATATTTATTATTATAGTAGAGAATACAGATCAAGTAACGAATAACATAATGTTTTATTTCCAAAATGGAATATAAGGTTAATAAAAGTTTTTGTTTATACATCTATTTTTTCAGGTTTTCGCTGAAGAAATTGAACAGTTACCGGAAAGTCTGGCGGACAAAGTGACCCTGCTCCCAGAATTATTGAAGGACTCTAGGGCTACAAGTACAGTTAAAAGTTACTATCGTGGATTTAATCGATATAAACAATGGGCCTTAGGCAATGGAATTGGGGGTAGGGACATTTTGCCGGCTAAGGCTTTTCATGTTGCTATTTACTTAGCATCACTTGTACAAACTGCTAATACACCAAGTCCTATAATAAGTGCATTTTACAGTATAAAATGGGTACATGAATTATATGATATGAACTCGCCAACAAATTCCAAATTAGTGAAAAACATTTTAGAAGCTAGTAAAAGAAAGTTAGCTAAACCTGTGAATAAAAAAGAACCAGTAACTGTCGCAATGTTAGAAAATATGTTTAAATCGTTATATACGGTAGGACATGTTAAAAATCAGAGAACTATATGTGCATGTTTAATAGCTTATGCTGGTTTCCTTAGAAGTGAGGAGTTGCTGAAAATTAAATGTTGTGATATTAAGTTTGATAGTACACATATGAGCATTTTTATTGAATCCAGTAAAACAGATAAGTACAGGGATGGAGCATGGATCTTAATTGCTAGAACTGGTACGTTGTTGTGTCCAGTTGTGAATTTAGAAAAGTATTTGTTGTGGACAAAATTGACTGAGGACTCAACAAATAACATATTTTGTAATCTAAGTGCAACTAAAGAAGGTTTCAAAATTAGAAGTGATTTGAAGCATATGTCATACACTACAATGCGTGAACTATTTTTAAAAGCTTTTAAGCCGCATGTTCAGGATATTTCACGTTTTTGTATGCACTCTCTCAGGTCAGGAGGGGCAACAGCAGCTGCAAATAACGGTATTTCAGATAGACTTTTCAAAAGAAATGGGAGATGGTTGAGTGAAAATGCAAAAGACGGTTATGTTAAAGATGCTTTCAATGAAAGGCTTAAAGTGTCTTTAAGTTTGGGTTTATAATATACCAATTAATATCAACAAATTAAGGTGGAAACATGCCCGTTCTTTTAGTCTTCAGTCGGTCAGTCCTGCGACTTACACCAAAAAAAATAAATAGTTGTGTTTTATATTTTCTGTCATATGAGTAGTGGAGGATTAAGGGAAATGTAATTTTCAACGTTTGATTGTGAAAGAATTAGATGAAAATTACTTTCCCTTGATATAAAAGTAATCATAGGTGGCGTTGCAGTCAGTGCACGTGCAACGCACAAAGGAATGTGTTAGGCATTCAGTCAAAGGTACGGCCGACTATAGACGTAAAATTTATTTTAAGGAAATTAAAAGGTTTAAGTGAATTTGTAATAGATAAGATATTTTAATTTTATATATTGAATTGATTCATATTTTGAAGTTTTGCATGGTTCATGCAAGGTGTTTATAATAACACTGGATTCAGAATTAAAATTGAGAATAACTGGACTCAGAAGTAGATGTATATGAATGCAAGTCGTGTAACTAAAAAGTTTTGTAAATTTAATGGAGAGTCGTTTGACTCAGGATTACATGTGCCTGACTGGGAGTCACGTGATTTGGGTCAGAGAATTGTAAAATGATTATGGTGAGATGTATCTGATGTTATAATAACAGTTGATATAACTTAGTAAGGTGTTCAGATAAATGATGTTATTGAGATGATAATTTGAATTTAGATTGTATGTGTTGCAAAAGTATTGTGAACTATATGTAGACGTGAGTCACTGGATTCAGAAATATAATTGAGAGTCTCTGGACTCAGAAGTAGAATTTAGAGTCACTTGACTCAGAAATATAATTTAGAGTCACTGGATTCAAAATAGAATTGAGTCTCTGGACTCAGAAGTAGATGTATGAGTGCGAGTCGTGAGGACTCGGGGTTAAGACGTTTGTAAATCTAATGGAGAGTCACTTGACTCATAATTAGATGTGCCTGACTGGGAGTCACGTGACTCGGGGTCAGAGAATATTGTAAATTATTTTTTGTAAAATTATCATTTTGAGTCATTTGCCTCGGAGAAAGTTGTATTTTATGTTACAATAACAGTTGATATAACACTGAGATTAGTAAGGTGTTCAGATAAATGAAGTTATTGAGATGATGATTTGAATTTAGATTGTATGTGTAGTAAAGGTATTGTAAATTATATGTAGAATTGAGTCACTGGATTCAGAATATAATTGAGTCACTGGATTCACAAATATAATTGAGTCACTGGACTCAGGAATATAACATAGAGTCACTGGATTCAAATATAATTGAATCACTGGACTCAGAAGTAGATGTAGGAGAGCGAGTTGTGTGACTCGTGGTTAAAACGTTTGTAAATCTAATGGAGAGTCACTTGATTCAGAATTAGATGTGCCTGACTGGGAGTCACGTGACTCGGGGTCAGAGAATATTGTAAATTATTTTTTGTAAAATTATCATTTTGAGTCATTTGCCTCGGAGGGAGTTGTATTTTATGTTACAATAACAGTTGATATAACACTGAGATTAGTAAGGTGTTCAGATAAATGAAGTTATTGAGATGATGATTTAAATTTAGATTGTATGTGTAGTAAAGGTATTGTAAATTATATGTAGAATTGAGTCACTGGATTCAGAATATAATTGAGTCACTGGATTCACAAATAGAATTTAGAGTCACTGGACTCAGGAATATAACATAGAGTCACTGGATTCAAATATAATTGAATCACTGGACTCAGAAGTAGATGTAGGAGAGCGAGTTGTGTGACTCGTGGTTAAAACGTTTGTAAATCTAATGGAGAGTCACTTGACTCAGAATTAGATGTGCCTGACTGGGAGTCACGTGACTCGGGGTCAGAGAATATTGTAAATTATTTTTTGTAAAATTATCATTATGAGTCATTTGTAAATCTAATGGAGAGTCACTTGACTCAGGATTAGATGTGCCTGACTGGGAGTCACGTGACTTGGGGTCAGAGAATATTGTAAATTATTTATTGAAAAATTATCATTACGAGTCATTGGACTCGGGGCAAGTTGTATTTTATGTTATAATAACAGTTGATATAACATTAAAATTAGTAAGGGTTCAGATAAATGTTATTGAAATGATGATTGAATTTAGATTGTATGGGTTGTAAAAGTATTGTGAATTAAATGGTACGTTCAGTCGGTCAGTCCTGCGACTTACACCAAAAAATATAAATAGTTGTGTTTTATATTTTCTGTCATATGAGTAGTGGAGGATTAAGGGAAGTGTCTTTCTTACATGGAAAAAAGAAAAGTTGACAAACATTCGCCTTGCCTGACGCCTAACATGCAAAATGACTCATCACTTAGATTATTACAAAATTTTACTTTAGATTTAACACTTGTATACATCGATTTAATTATGTTAAGAATTTTCCCTCTAATTCCAAATTGGGTTAACTTGTACCATAAGTTATCTCTAACAACGTAATCGAATGGTTTGGTAAAATCGATAAATACACCATACAATATTTCCCCCTGATTCAGTATATGCGTAATTAAACCATGTAAAACAAAATTGTTATCGACAGTACTCATACCCGACCTAAATCCCGCCTGTGCCTCAATTAAAACACTGTACTTTTCCGCCCATTCAGATAATCTATTATTTAATGCTCTAGTAAATAACTTTCCTAAACAACTGAGCAAGGTAATACCTCTATAATTATCAAGGCTAGTGAGTAATAGTTTTTATTTTTGCTCGCCCTATGGCACTAGGCCTTTTGGCGAGCTTAATTATCAGCGCTATGTATACTACCTTGTTTATGTAATGGAATAATGTATCCCTCTGACCAAACATCTGGAAAGTAACCTTTATCTAACAATATATTAAACATTTTACATAAAGTCGGTGCTAAAATACCTTGTCCGTTTAAAAATAATTAATTTATAAGTAAGTCGGGACCAGCAGATCGATTTGTTTTTAATTGTTTAATTGACTTTATTACCTCTTCTTCTGTGAAGATAACATTTAATTCATCGAACATAATACTAAATTCGTTCTGCTCATATCTTTCATTAAAATATAAAACATCATCGTCAGGAGTGAAAAATACATCCTCTGGATCATTTATAGCTTTACAATATTGTTCAAAAGAAGACAGCGGTATATTTGGTGATTTTATTCCTGCAGTGTCTTTTAACATACGCCAATATAATTTAGCATTTTGATATCTAGCTTTCACAAATAAAGAAGTCTTATCTCTATCATACAATGTTCTGTACTTTCTTATCGTTAAATCAACGGGGTGAACCATTGAACCAAGTAAGTTGATCTAGCCCTTACCATATTAATTCTGTTGTCGTCGCTTTTATCGTCCCTATACTTATCTAGCATGTACAAAAAATCTAATTTTCTTTCATTACATTCGTCATTATACCAAGGATTTTCATTTTTGTTACAAAAGCCGGATGTTTGAACGTTGTTATTCGAATAAAGTTTTCGTTTAAACAAAGGTGAAAATACATCATCAATAATTGCATTAAAATCATGTATACATATATCGATATCAACATTGCTCACGCAGTGCTCTAACTTATTATTTAACAGTAATACATTTTTACACACATCGCTTTTACTAAGACTTTCAATGTATTCCATCTTTTTATTGTTATCCCAAACATATTTAAAATCAAGATGTTCATAGTCATGGCCATTAGTAGCATGCTCAATTCTCTTTTTCGAAAAAAACAAATGAAAATGAAATGAGACAGTGATCAGATAATATATTCGAGTCACTTACTTTAAACGAATCAACATAAGATAATAGATCTTGAGATGGCAATACATAATCAACAACAGAACTACCCCTACTCCCTACAAAAGTATAACGACCAATTCCCTTATCTTCACCAAAACGACCATTTACAATGCGCAAAGCACTTTGCTTACACATATCTAACAAAGGTAAACCGTTATTATTTGTGTGACCCTTATTGTGAAAAGCGAGGCATTTCTTTGTCTGGAATATAATCATCCGGTAACATAGGCAAATGTACATAATTATCATCGCAAACAAAATCATAATTTGTCGATGTACGGCTATTCATGTCTCCGCAAATCAATAGCATGCAATAGTTAGACCTTTCAATAAATGCAATGGAATCTAACATCCTATCAAATATATTTGTTTCAACAAACGCCTGCCGACTACTTTCATCAGGTAATATATACGTAAGGGAAATATACAAATCACTATTTAATGAAAATATAGAACCATTAAGTTTAATCCAAATTAAATCATCTTGACTAGTAAATACTAACGTGTCATCACTCACATAATCATTTCGAACGTAAATAACTACACCTCCGGAGTTTCGCTTGGTGGATTTTAAATTCTCAGACCTATGCAAAACAAAGCAACAAAAATTATCTACATGAATATCTGAAAATGTATCCGTCCATGTTTTTCTGTAAACATAACAATATCACTCGACGAGAAAACTTATTTAATTTCAACACTTTTGAGTTTATTTGTTCGTTTTGTCACTAAACCTTGACTATTAAGTAGTGAACAACGCAACTTCACCTTCTCAGTGTCTTCCTACAAGTTTGGCGGATTAGTACCTGATTTGTCATAGTTCTGATGGTCAGTAGTTTCACCTGCACAGTTATTTGTAGATTGTGGAGAAAATCGATCGCGACTCCGAGATTCACTGATTCCGTCACGCCTATATGGGGGTCACGCCTATATGGGGCAGATGAATGTTTTCGTGGGACTCGTCGTGTTCCAGCACGTGAAACATGTGAAACCTACTCGCTGGGTACCCGAAACGCGTGGATCTCCGGACTCGTTGTCATTCACGTGCACGTTGGATAAGTCTATATTTGCAAACGGACGAAACAAAGACGGTTGTGTTGATTCATTTTGTGTGGATGTACAAGTGAGTCTCCTCGGAATCAGTTGTTGGATTATCGCTTGAAATCTCTGCGTTGGTCATCAAGGGTAAATAGTATATGGTTTCTTTCGGGTCAAGCGCTTGTGTTTTTGTTTCTGGTCAGGCCGGAAACCATTCCAGATCAGAAGCTGAAATTGGTAGAATCGTTTATCACACAAAGTCGATGTGTCGCAAACAATTTGCAGGTCTATTATCTGTATCAAGACCAAGGTCTTGAGACCAAGGTCTTGAGAGGACAAAAATCAAAACTTGGCATTGTTCGTGTCCGGTCCATAACTCTGAAACCATACAAATCTGAAAACACACTTAGCGCAGATGTGTGTCACAAGCAGTAGGAACGCCAGCCTTATGGCGTAGGAATATTTATCAAACAAGGTCACGTGATAAAATCGATAACAAAATGACATTATTGGGAAAATGTTCACTGGTCAGATTTATACACCTCTTATCTATAAACTGTGATTATGACAAAACACAATCACAGATCGTTGTTAAAGTAATAATATTCACAAACTACATTGTTCGAACATAATTGGTGTACACTTCGTGTAATTCCCATTAATAGTGAAAGGTATTTTTCCAAGGGATGAATTTAGGTTGTTTTAAGGTTTAAATTGCCAACAATGCGCTTTTAAATCAAAATCGATTTATTTCGTCATTTTAGAAGCGAGAATAAAAACAAATGCATGTACGCATAGATAAATCTTTCCTCTGTCCATATGCAAAATTTTAATGAAATCGGAGACAAGTACTTTTTTTTCCCCAAAATTAACTAACATGACCCACGGACTCAAAGACGGCATAACGCATATACATTTACAGACGCGACTGGGTACACAAAAAATGAAATAATTCCATTATTTCAATACATATATTTCAAATGTATGTATCCATGCATTCCAGATTAAATTTCTGATCTATACATGCTTTTGGTTTATGCCGGAGTGCTCGAAATAGGTTTTAACAAACCAAATTGCAACGGTACGTCGGGAAAGGAAATGAGGATGGTGAAAATATATATTGCAGTGCTAATTTTTTTAATCCAAAAAAATTGCAAAAAAATGAAGTTTTAACAACGAGAATGAATTATTTTTCTTGAAAGTGTTCATTGACATGTCTACTATTAAAAACCAAAATTTAAAGTCAATCAGAAAAAAGTACTTTTTTTCCCCCAAAATTAACAAAGTACACCGTGTTCGCTAAAATATGAACAATCGCCTTTCGAAGTTAATGTGCACGCGGGATATAAAACCATGAAATTGTGAAATCCTTTTTAAGAGATATATTGATTTCAACATTGTTCTGTATTAAATGAATTATTAGAGTAGAATGTTCGCAGTTTTTTTCAAGGACACAATTACGGTAGTATCCCTGCAACCCCGCCCTTCATGCCACCCCCACCACCCTCTATACCGTATTGATTAAGTTGTATATAGCTGCGAATGCGCAGTTTTAATCAAATTCGATTTATTTCTGTAAATGACTGACGAGTAACAGACATGCTACTGTCAGTAACAAACATGATTTTGTGTAAACTCGAAGATTGCATAACATAAATATGTGGACATGAAATTGTGTCAATGGTTTGTGGTGTTGTGAAACAGTGTACGCGTGAATCCGAAAAGTGCGGGTCTGTTATCTTTATAGGGCATATATAGTTATATTATAACATGTGTGTTGTACCATATGCTTATCCTTGTTTAAAAATGTTTGATAATGGATGTCAGCAGGAACTTGACTTTTGACCTAAAAATCAAACGGATCATCCTCTTTCCACTGTCCACCAATGAAGTTTTATGAAATTTGCTTTAGGTAAAAGGAAAAACTGTGTGGACAAGACTTTTCATTTTCCGGTCATGGTAACGGATCTTTCAACTACTGACTTCAAAATAAACAGGGATTATTCACCAAAGGCAGTCAAAGTATGACGTTTTATGAAATTAGCTTTAGAGAAAGTAAACAAGAGTTTCATTACGGACATTATCCGGTCTGTGACCTTGACCGTTGACCCACTCACAATCAAAAGGATCACCCTCTCGCCAGAAGCAATCCATCCATTAAGTTCATGATATTTGACTTACAGTTTACAACATTTTACATTATCATGTTACGGTGACAATGATCTTTGACCTAATGACATCAAAATCAAAAGGCATCATTCTCTCACCAAATGCACTCAAACCATGAATTTTGATGAGATTTGCTTCTGGGGAAGTGCACAGTGCAGACAAGGGTTTTCATGATCATTATTGGGTCACGGCGCACTTGACCGTCAATATTTGATATGCACATACTGATGCTTCTTACAAAGTTTCGTAAAAATCCAACAAATAGCGCAGACAAGATTTGTGACGGACGAACGGAAAAGCCAAATATAATCTGTCTCACCTACCACTTTGTGGTGGAAGACATATTTATAAAGACAATATTTTAGTTCATATGTATACTTTATTAAGCAAATAATTAAGCGAACATAAACTTCAGCATTGACTCTGGCCAGTGGTGTACATGGAGTCTTCTTCCACATGACGTAAGTCGCGTACAGTATTCAATTTGAATCAGGTGTTGCGAGGGGGAGCTAGGGCATGTTAAGGGGAATGGGACAGTTTGACACAATGGGCTAGCAGGATACATCGAAGTAAACCAGTAGCGCCAGTAAGACTTGAATCCGTGTTCACTGGATTCAAAGCCGATATGCTATAAACGTCCCTTGACCAAAACTGAGTAAATGGCACATCAAATAAAGGGTCAATACATATTATAGTGTGTATCATACGAGTATATGATTGACCTGACATGATTACAGAACAATTTTAATGTATTTTTCACCCAACAGTACTACAGCAAGAATCTATTATAAGGAAAGTTAAATCTGACAGATGGTGCAATGCTCTATAAGCCATTTTTACTAGAAGGGGAATAAAATACAACTCTTGCCAAAAATCTAAAATTGTTAAATTTTACACGTTTTGTTGATAGAATATTTTACTTTAATGACTTAGTAAGGTCATTTTACATGGGGAGAAAACATTAATATACAACTATTTATTTTCTATCTCAAAACCTGGTGATGCCGCTAGTTTTAGTAATAAAACACGATTAAATAGGGCAGTTGAGAAAACACTTTTGTAGATGTGTGGTCTGTTCTGATGTGAAAATGTGTAAAACAGACACAAGATTGAAAAATGTGCTCTGTGTCCCTTTAATAAATTGGGGACCCATCACATAGACCATAACAGTAGGAACGCCACGGACCTATAACATATCAGTTCTGTTCGCATTTTAACTCCGCGAAAATGGACTATTTCTTTGTATTTTACGGACTATTATTACGAATTTTCAATTAAAACATACGCCATTTTTTTTACACCCGAAATTGGGCGCGCTGCGTCGGCGAGCACTACGGGAACCTATGGAGTCTAACAACACGCGTACAGTGTTTCATACCGTAGATAATGTAAAAACTAATACCTTACCGGACGAAATAACGTCCCATTATGTGTCAACACGATGCAGTGTTGGTGACTGACAGGTCACCGTGACATAACTTGACACGTGAAATTGACATGTTGGTCAAATTGGATTTGGGATTACTGTCTGCTGCTAGAGGTCCATGATCAAGGTATTTGTTTTGTCATTAAAATGTGTTTGTTAATAAACAGTACACACCACTTTTAGATCGTACATATTTAGACATTAGCCAAATATAGTGCCTAAAAAAGTGGCGTATACTGTTTAATAGAAAGTTCATATTTTTCACTCCGATCTTTCCAGTAACTGGATGTACAGTAAACTGTAGAACGTTTCGTGGAATAAAACATTTACTAGTAGAAATGCTATCAATGTCCCCAGCACCCCGCTCCCACCCAAGTACGGTAGATTGGGGTGTGGGGGTAGATGGAACTTGCATACCGAAAACAAGGAGGGGAAAGGAAACTAGAAACCCCCTCCACCCCACCCCCACCCCTCAGATGCATGAATGTAAATTGTTAGCGTTGTCTCTATATCGTTATGTTATTCCCATTTTCGTGAATACATAACCCGATACAACTACCATTGAAACAATGTAAACTGCCATAGACATTTGACTGAAATCGGTCAGATTCATATTTATGTACAGTAAAGTTTTGAGGCAAGGAAGTGATTTTGAATTGACATTTATTTACATTTATAACATACTTTCTGTTGCGAAATAAACAACGCAGTTTCGAGAAAGTACACTTCACTTAAAAGCCTTTAAGGAGGTGGAGCTACTACGCTTGCCTCCAATGTGTCTCAAAAGAAATGACTATTCCATGGGCTGGAAATATGCTGTGAAAGTGGAACAATGATTTTAATGGATCTCCAGTTAGGCTACATTATATTTTACATGTATAATGAATGATGAGAGATGTTTTTATTACATTAACCGTGTTATTGAGCACAAGTAGTATCCATGCTTTATTTAATTTAGTTCTTCTTTTATCTTTTCTTTTTTAAATATGTTACATTATGTATAACAAAGGATAAACTATGTCTGTTTGATCATTGACATTGGATTGATGTTGTTTTCAGAAAGGCCTCAAATGTGAATCGTGACCTTGAGCAGCTCTAAGTGAATTGATACTGACGACTTCAGAATATCAAGCCGTATTAAATGCCATTGGATCATATGGAGGTGAGAGCCTTTTAAAAAATTGTTTGCACTTGTGTAGTTCTTTAAATGGAGCTTGTGTTATGCTTGCACGGTGCTGTTCAAAGTTAGAGTAAACAATGTTTTCAGTGATAATGCAGCGTGATTGTCATATGAGCTCGTGTAAACTACATGTACTGGATACATGCGAAAACAAGTTGTGTTAAAGGTACACTAGGCAGTTTTTATTTGTTTAAAACCTCTGGAGTTCGGTTAATTTTTCTGCATAGTTTGCATTTGTGCATCATAAATATTATTTATTAGAATAGTTCAGAAGAAATTGTTTTACACATTACTTACTGTTGATAATAGTGCACCTATAATATATTTGATAGAATAACGAAGACAAAAATAACTTTTAATGCAAGCAGGTTTAAATTTAAAATGTTACAAGGTTAACAAATGGAGATGCTAATGTTAAAGCTTGATAAATACTTCAAGATTGCCGTGTGTCCCTTTAACATCAACTAATTACAATATGATTATGGTCTATGTGATGGGTCCCCAATTTATTAAAGGGACACAGAGCAAATTTCTAATATTGTGTCTGTTTTACACATTTTCACATCAGAACAGACCACACATCTACAAAAGTGTCTTCTCAACTGCCCTATTTTATCATGTTTTATTTCTAAAACTAGGGGCATCACCAGGTTTTGAGAGAGAAAATAAATAGTTGTATATTAATGTTTTCTCCCCATGTTGATGTGCCATTTACTCAGTTTTGGTCAAGGGACGTTTATAGCATATCGGCTTTGAATCCAGTGAACACGGATTCAATTCTTACTGGCGCCACTGGGTTACTTCGATGTGTCCTGCTAGCCCCGTTCGTCTGATGGGAACGTAAACCGGATGGTCCTTTTATCGGAGTCTGTCCTACAAGCACGTTAAAGAACCATATGTATCTAATCGGTAACAAGCGTAGGGCAGGGTTCCTGGATGCCTATGTATATTTCCTCCTCTCTTTGGGGCGGCTCAAAATAAACTAAACAACGTGTTGATGAGGCGTTAAACAATAATTAAATTGTAAACTGTCCCATTCCCCTTCTTTCAGTCTGCACGTCATGTGGAAGAAGACTCCATGAACACCACTGTCCAGAGTCAATGCTGAAGTTTATGTTCGCTCAATTATTTGCTTAATAAAGTATACATATGAACTAACATATTGTCTTTATAAGTATGTCTTCCACCACAACGTGGTAGGTGAGACAGATTATATATGGCCTTTCCGTTCGTCCGTCACAAATCTTGTCTGCGCTACTTGTTGGATTTTGACGAAACTTTGTACGAAGCATCAGTATGTGCATATCAAATATTGAAGGTCAAGGGCTCCGTGACCCAATAATGATTATGAAAAACCTTGTCTGCACTGTCCACTTCCCCAGAAGCAAAATTCATGGTTTGAGTGCATTTGGTGAGAGAATGATGCCTTTTGATTTTGAGGTCATTAGGTCAAAGGTCATTGTCACCGTGACATGATAATGTAAAATATTGTAAACTTAAGTCCACTTTCCCTAAAGCAAATCTCATGAATAATTTTGAGGTTAATAGGTCAAAGGTCAATATCACCCTGATATATTCAAACGTCATGGTTTGACTGCCTTTGGTAAGAGTATGATCCCTATTAATATTGAGGTCAATAAATCTGAGGTCAACGCCACAGTGACTTGATCATGAAAAATCGTGTCCGCAATCAAACTCTTTATTACTTTCTGAAGCTAATTTCATAAAACTTCATACTTCCACTGCCTTTGGTGAAATGATAATCCCTGTTTATTTTGAAGTCAGTACTTGAAAGGTCCGTTACCATGAACGGAAAAAGAAAAGTATTGCCCACACAGTTTTTCCTCTTACCTAAAGCAAATTTCATGAAACTTCATTGGTGGACAGTGGAAAGAGGATGATCGTTTGATTTTTAGGTAAAAGGTCAAGTCCACTATCCAAGGATAAGCATTTGTTACAACACACATGTTATAATATTAATGGTATAATATATGAATATTTTCTTGCACAATGTTGAATCCGGTAAAACAAGTGGTTTTGTTCACCGATATTGTCGCCTCTGAACCAAACCACTTCTTTTTAATTTACAGGATTCAACAGTGTTTAAGACATATTCCGATCATCCATTTTTTTTTTAAATCATAAATTAAAAAATATATATATTAAAACAAACAAAACATGCTATTTGATTAAAACAGACGTATTCAAATTTTCAAAGTAGCAATATTCGCAGAATATAGTAGATTTCAATTGCTGAAAACAAACATGTATTTTTTTTTCAGGAAAAAATAATTCCATGAATATAGTATTTGTCATGATTATATATGTTCAGGGAAATGTTTAATATGTCTGTTTTCAAATACTACAGATCGTAACGCACCGCACATGTATATTCAGTATTTACTTTCAATATAGTAGTGAGTATGACTGCGTTCTGGGACCATATAAATATAAAAGAATAATATATATAAATATATATATATAACTATATATGCCCTATAAATATAAACGACCCGCACTTTTTGGTTTCACGCGTACAGTGTTTCACAACACCACACATCTGGCAATTGCTCCATTGACACAATGTCATGTCCACATGTTTATGTTATGAAATCTTCGAGTCTACACATAATCATGTTTGTTACTGACAGTAGCATGTCTGTTACTCGTCAGTCATTTATTTACTTGGTTAAAGGGACACATGCCAATCTTGCTTTCTTTAAAACTCGAGTCGCCCCCTCAGTTTTAAACGAACAGTTAAAAGAATATAATTCTTTCTGCCTGTTAAACTAATATTAGTTTATCGCTTTTTCTGATTTCGAAAATTAACTCTGCAACGTATGTTGCCGCCATCATGATTTCATTTTCCGATATACAGTTGCAACATTGTTAAAATACATTGGCCACTCTGACATAAACCCAAAGCATGTATAGATAAAAAATTAGTGTAAACTATATGGACACATACATTTTAAATATATGTGTTTACATAACGAAATTATTTAATTGTTTTTGTAGCCGGTCGTCTTTCCTTAATGGATATGAATGTTGCCGTCTTTGGGTCGGACGGTCCTGTTACTTAATTAGTGCTTGTCTCCGTTTATTGAAATTCTACATATATACAGAGGAGAGATGTATCTATATGATTTCGTTTTTATTCTCGCTTCTAAAATGATGAAATAAATCGAATTTGATTACAACTGCGCATTCGCAGCTATATACGACTTAATCAATACGGTATGGAGGGTGGTGGGGGTGGGATGAGGGGCGGGGTTGCAGGGATACTACCGTAATGATGTCCTTGAAAAAAACTGTGAACATTCTACTCTAATAATTTATTAAATACAGAACAATGTTGAAATCAATATATCTCTTAAAAAGGATTTCACAATTTCATGGTTTTATATCCCACGTGTAAATTAACTTCGAAAGGCGATTGTTCATATTTTAGCGAACACGGTGTACTTTGTTAATTTTGGGGGAAAAAAAGTTCTTTTTTCTGATTGACTTTAAATTTTGGTTTTTAATAGTCGACATGTCAATGAACACTTTCATGAAAACAAATTCGTTCTCGCTGTTAAAACTTCATTTTTTTGCATTTTTTTCGGATCCAGAAAATTAACACTGCAACATATATTTTCACCATCCTCATTTCCTTTCCCGACGTACCGTTGCAATTTGGTTTGTTAAAACCTATTCGGAGCACTCCGGCATAAACCAAAAGCATGTATAGATGAGAAATTTAATCTGGAATGCATGGATACATACATTTGAAATATATGTATTGAAATAATTCCATTATTTCATTTCTTGTGTACCCGGTCGCGTCTGTAAATGTATATGCGTTATGCCGTCTTTGAGTCCGTGGGTCATGTTAGTTAATTTTGGGGGAAAAAAAGTACTTGTCTCCGATTTCATTAAAATTTTGCATATGGACAGAGGAAAGATTTATCTACGCGTACATGCATTTGTTTTTATTCTCGCTTCTAAAATGACGAAATAAATCGATTTTGATTTAAAAGCGCATTGTTGGCAATTTAAACCTAAAAACAACCTAAATTCATCCCTTTGAAAAATACCTTTAACTATTAATGGGAATTACACGAATGTAGTTTGTGAATATTATTACTTTAACAACGATCTGTGATTGTGTTTTGTCATAATCACAGTTTATAGATAAGAGGTGTATAAATCTGACCAGTGAACATTTTCCCAATAATGTCATTTTGTTATCGATTTTATCACGTGACCTTGTTTGATAAATATTCATACGCCATAGGGCTGGCGTTCCTACTGTAATGATATTGTAATTAGTTCATGTTAAAGGGACACACGGCACTCTTGAAGTATTTATCAAGCATTAACATTAGCATCTCCATTTGTTAACCTGGTAACATTTTAAATTTAAACCTGCTTGCATTAAAAATTAAATAAAAGTGTTTCATTTTGTCTATTATAGGTGCACTGTTATCAACAGTTCTGAACTATTCTAATAAATACTATTAATGATCCCTAATGCAAATAATGCAGAAAAATTTACCGAAACTCCAGAAGTTTAAAAAAAAAAGATTGCCTAGTGTCCCTTTAACACAACTTGTTTTCGCATGTATCCAGTACATGTAGTTTACACGAGCACATATGACAATCACGCTGCATTATCACCGAAAACATTTTTTACTGTAACTTTGAACAGCACCGTGCAAGCATAACACAAGCTCCATTTAAAGAACTACACAAGTGTAAACATTTTTAAAAGGCTCCCACCTCAAAATGATCCAATGGCATTTAACTCGGCTTGACATTCTGAAGTCGTCAGTATCAATTCACTTAGAATTGCTCAAGGGCACGATTCACATTTGAGGCCTCTCTGAAAAACAACATCAATCCAATGTCAATGATCAAACAGACAGAGTTTATCCTTTGTTATACATAAAGTAACATATTTATAAAGGAAAACTCAAAACTCTACTAACTGTCATGGATATATATGTACACATATGTGTATGTAGATCTATGTTACTGTACATAAATACTAATCTGACATGTCAATGGCTGTTTACATTATTTCGATGGTAGTTGTATCGAGTATGTATTCACGAATGTGCGATAAAATGGGGATAACATAACGATAAAGAGACAACGCTAACAATTTACATTCATGAATCTGAGGGGTGGGGGTGGAGGGTGTTTCTAGTTTCCTTACCCCCTCCTTGTTTTCGGTATTCAAGCTCCATCTACCCACCCCCATCCTCCCCACATCAACCGCACTTGGGTGGGCGGGAGTGCGGGGGACATTGATAGCATTTCTACTAGTAATTGTTTTATTCCACGAAACGTTCTACAGTTTACAGTACATCCAGTTACTGGAAAGATCGGAGTACACGAAAAATATAAACTTTCTATTATACAGTATACGCCACTTTTTTAGGCACTATATTTGGCTTATGTCTAAATATGTACGATCTAAAAGTGGTGTGTACTGTTTATTAACAAACACATTTTAATGATAAAACAAATACCTTGATCATGGACCTCTAGCAGCAGACAGTAATCCCAAATCCAATTTGACCAACATGTCAATTTCACATGTCAAGTTATGTCACGGTGACCTGTGATTCACCAAAACTGCATCGTGTTGACACATAATGGGACGTTATTTCGTCCGGTAAGGTATTAGTTTTTACATAATCTACGGTATGAAACACTGTACGCGTGTTGTTAGACTCCATAGGTTCCCGTAGTGCTCGCCGAGGTAGCGCGCCCAATTTCGGGTGTAAAAAAATGGCGTCTGTTTTAATTGAAAATTCGTAAAATAGTCCGTAAAATACAAAGAAATAGTCCATGTTCGCGGAGTTAAAATGCGAACAGAACTGATATGTTATAGGTCCGTGGCGTTTCTACTGAGAAGACTATAATGTTGGCTTGTCGACTATGTGTAGGTCAGTATCACCAATGTGTACATATGCTACCTTTATCTCTTGTGTATGTATGTTGCTTCCAGGGGATCCCCTCTTCATTATTTATTGACATTCACACTAGCGTTTGTTTAGTGCTGTGTGGCAGCCGTAAAAAGTTGCCCCGACTACAAAACAGTAGTGTTATTACTTACTGGTCCTTTGGGATCATCAAGTCCAGTCTTTGTGGCTTTACAGTAGAATATCGCTTAAGCCGGTGCTAGGAGGCGTGAGAGGTGTTACACTTTACATTACCTCTCAGGAACACAATAAAACCGAGTAATCCCCTTTTCAGTATTTATTATATGTGATACTTTAATAAACCAGTACAATTGTAAATATAGATATAAAAATCGAACAGGAAAAAAAATAACATGTCAGCCCAGATTGCTTCAAGGCGATCACATTCCGAGTATTGGTAATAACATGTCAGCCTAGACTGCTTCAAGGCGATCACATTCCGAGTAATTTTTTTTTTGAGCCGTCTTTTGACGACCCGTTTAATCTCCCCGTCAATAGGTGGAGCAAGGGTCGGGGAGGACCATCCCTTGCCACACCTTACAATATTTTACAGTATGTAATACTCATTTACTAAACACATATATATATATATTTACAATAATTCAGCATCATAAAATGATATAAGAGTAATACAGAATAGATGCATGTATTAGATGGTTCAGTCAGGGGAGATGTTATTTTGAGGGGAGAAGATCATTTAATTACAACAACAAAAGAAGAGAAAAACTCTTTAAACTACGTTTTGATTGCCGTTCTCTAGCCCATCTAGTTATAAAGTTGTATAAATTACTGTTTAATAAACAATATTTATATACATGTATATACATACATACACATACACACACATATATATATATACACATATATATATATACACATATATATATACATATATATACATATATACAGATATATATAAAACTGTCAGTGTCTTGGTTCATTGTAAGAATTCATAGGGATGAATGGATAAAAAGGTAGGCTAGATTAATCTAATATGGTTTTAAATTGCTCCATGTATTTCCGAGTATTGGTAATAACATGTCAGCCCAGAATTCTTCAAGACGATCACATTCCGAGTATTGGTAATAACATGTCAGCCCAGACTTCTTCAAGACGATCAAATTCCGAGTATTGGTCCAGACTGCTTCAAGGCGATCACATTCCGAGTATTGGTAATAACATGTCAGCCCAGACTTCTTCAAGACGATCACATTCCGAGTATTGGTAAGAACATGTCAGCCCAGACTGCTTCAAGACGATCACATTCCGAGTATTGGTAATAACATGTCAGTCCGGACTTCTTCAAGACGATCACATTCCGAGTATTAGTAATAACATGTCAGCCCAGCTGCTTCAAGTCGATCATATTCCGAGTATTAGTAATAACATGTCAGCCCAGCTGCTTCAAGTCGATCACATTCCGAGTATTGGTAATAACATGTCAGCCCAGACTGCTTCAAGACGATCACATTCCGAGTATTGGTAATAACGTGTCAAACCGGACTTCTTCAAGACGAACAAATTCCGAGTATTGGTAATAACATGTCCAGCAGACTTCTTCAAGACGATCAAATTCCGAGTATTGGTAATAACATGTCAGCTCAGACTTCTTCAAGACGATCAAATTCCGAGTATTGGAAATAACATGTCGGCCCAGACTGCTTCAAGACGATCGCATTCCGAGTATTGGTAATAACATGTCAGCCAAGATTTCTCCAAGACGATCACATTCCGAGTATTGGTAATAACATGTCAGCCCATACTTCTTCAAGACGATCAAATTCCGAGTATTGGTAATAACATGTCAGCCAAGACTTCTTCAAGACGATCACATTCCGAGTATTGGTAATAACATGTCAGCCTGGACTTCTTCAAGACGATCAAATTCCGAGTATTGGTAATAAAATGTCAGCCCAGACTGCTTCACATTCCGAGTCACCTCCCTTTATCGGCTAAATTATTACGTATATAAGCACACACTCCACTACAATGTCTGTCAGGTAGCGCCGTGGTGTAATGGAAATTAGCACTGCGGCTTAGTAACCCAGGGATCGCGCGTTCAATCCCAGCCAGGACCGAATTTGGGTTAATTATCGAAATATTTCAAAAAGTATTTCCTACCTTACCAGTCCTTCGGATGAGACTTTAAAACCGAGGTCTGCTCGCTAAAATGCTTAGTGCAATACAGCGAGGATAAATAAACGCTTATACGCACGCAATGTCTGTCATTGTCCAGTCTGATCACTTTGTAGCCTTCCACCATGATTTCAGAATCGTTCACAATGTCGTTCAACGACTGCAGTTTTGGGAGAAAACGGAATCCTGAAATCAAATAGTCAAGATAATGCTGATATTTTAAACAGTTATTTTCAATTTTTTGCCACCCGAGAAACTGATAACCCTCCCATAAATAAAGGTCAAAGTCCCCAACTTCTATGAGTAAAATCACCGTAGACTTAAAGGGTGTCAAAAGATGATGGATGAATCAAACGTACATTAAGCCCTTCTTAAAATGTGCCTCTTTTCATAATTATTAATAGCCCGGAGCGTTAATAGGATGCATTCATTAACTTCATTCATTCTTTATTATTCATTGTATGTTTTCCTATTTTGGTTGATTGTTTTATTGGTGTACAAATACCAATAGTTGTTTACAAATACCAATAGTTAGAAACAGCTTGACAATCATAGAGTATCAGTAGTTACTGGACCAAGGGAATTGACCCTTATTTGTTTACCTAAATATTTGCAGTTTTTCTGACTCCCTTGAAACTTGTATATATAATTTAGTTAAATACAATACATATAGTATCCGGGACGAAAATTGACATTCCCTGATAGTATTAATTTTAGAAATATATGAAAAAACAACAACAACATAAAAGCAAATAATAATAATAATAATAATAATAAATAATTTTTAAAAAAATCCCATTTCCATTTCCCCCTCCACACATAGAATGAAAACTACTTATGTTATAACTGGAAAACAAATATTATTTTACTTTAAACAATTCACCCACTTTGCATTCTTTCTGTATGTTTATATTTGCCCTCACTAATGCCCACTGTTAATATATATGTTTTGCTATATATTGCTCATGTCGTTACTCATGTTGTTACTCATGTCGTTACTCATGTTGTTATTCATGTTGTTATTCATGTTGTTACTCATGTCGTTACTCATGTTGTTACTCATGTTGTTACTCATGTTGTTATTCATGTTGTTACTCATGTTGTTACTCATGTCGTTACTCATGTTGTTATTCATGTTGTTACTCATGTCGTTACTCATGTTGTTACTCATGTTGTTACTCATGTTGTATATTTCGCACAGGCTTTCGGAAATTGCTAATTAGTAAACATTGTCATGTATTTGCGTAAAACTTAAGAAGAGTTTTTTATTTTCCCGACATAGTAAAGTGCATGGACACGCTGATTTATATATGTTAACGTTAAATGTTGAAATACAATCTCTATCAGGGTCACTATATGGTCTGTGTTGATGCAAGGAATAAACTATAAAGAGGGTTTCTGGCAGAAAAGAAAATCGCTTCACCATGTAGACAAAGGGCACTGTGGGCGGGTTCATCTACTATCCACGTGTAGATAAAAGGAAGTCGACAGAGCATGGGCGGGTTAAACTATAATTCGGTTATTATTCACTTATTCGTATTTTAAAATAATAAGTTCTGCGGTCGCTATCGTTCCCTTAAACATATTTCCTTAACATTCGAATAAACAAACTACAGTGGGTTAGTGGGTAAAGAACGAAGCCAGATATAAACCATCGGTTTCTTAGGCCCTTTTTGATTTTTGTTCTCCCACTCTGTTTTTATTTTTTATTTTGTTTATGTGTGATGTAAAATGACTCTCGGTTCCTTATTGTTGTTGTTTTTGGCCTGAACTTATAATGATGATTTGCTCAGTGTTTGTTTAGCCTACTTTTAAAGGAATTAATGGTGGGTGCCTCAATCACTGTGTCTTGGAGTTTGTTCCAAGATTCTACCACTTTGTAAGCAAATGATTTTTTTTTACCTAATATTTTCTTAAACAGTTCTTGGAGTTTCCCCTTGTAAGATCAGGGGCCCTGAGTGAACAATTTATTTATATTTATATTATTATATGTGCCAATATTATTTAGAATTGTATAAAACCGAATCACGCCAGCCCGCTCTCTTCTACATTCAAGGGTTGGTATCCCTAGCATATTGAGTCTTATATGGTAAGGAACATTTCTGAGGTTTTCTACAGTCATTGTTGCTCTTTTTTTGGACATCTTCTATGGCAATTAAGTCCTTTTTAGCTCGACTGATCAGAGATCAGCAGAGCTAATACCGTGGTGCGGCGTCCGTCGTCCGTCCGTCTGTCCGTAAACTTTTATTTGTAGCGACTACTCCTCTGAAACTACTGGATGGATATTCATGAAACTTTACACAAATGTTGCCCATGAAGTCTAGTTGATCCTAGCAAAAATTCCAATCTCCACGCTGAGTTATCGTTCCTTGCACTCACATTTATCTCTGCTAACTACTAAATTACAAGATTTTGGTAAAACCTGTTAAATTGGAATATGTTTGCCTGAAACCTATTTATTTCTGGTGTAAATATAATTTTCAGAATATCTGCAAATTAGATGTTGCAAGATTTGAAATAATGCATGAAAACAATTTAGTTTTAATCGGGACTATTTAACTACAAAAATAATACGTACTTAGGTCTCCTCTATCGAAACGCATATGTAAACATTTCAAACCGAAGCTCGATAGCAGAAAATTACTAAAACAAAATAACTCGTAGAATAAAAATTGAAATTATTTCTATATTTTATCTTTGCAGATCACGCAAAAGGATTTATTATAAACATCGTCATAACTTTTTGAATAATCACGTGACCTAACCGTTCGCCCAACTTCCTTTGACGTTGACAGAGTCAAATGAGGAACGAGTGTACTCTGGGTAGAGATTGCAAAAATTCATGTTGATGTGAAATCCAAGATGGCCGCCAAAGCTAAAAATAGATTTTTAAAATACAAGTTTGTAGCGACTACTTCTTGAAAACTATAAGTGATATTGATATGGGACTTTTTCTAAAATGATCAGCATAACATGATGTTGGTCCTTGTCAAAAGTCGTTTTGATTCGACGTTAAACATGGCTGCCAGTGGCCATCTTTGTTTACATAGAGTTATATAGTAAACACTTGTAGCGACTACTCCTCTGAAACTACTTGGCGAATTTTCATGAAACTTTACACGAATGTTGCTCTTGATGTCTAATTGATCCTAGCAAAATTTTAGATCGGCCAGAAATTCAAGATGGCCGCCACAGCTAAAAATAGATTTTTAAAAAATAAGTTTGTAGCGACTACTTCTTGAAAACTATAAGTGATATTGATATGGTACTTTTTCTAAAATGATCAGCATGACATGATGTTGATCCGATTCGAACATTATTTTGATTCGAAGTTAAACATGGCTGCCAGTGGCCATCTTTGTTTACATAGAGTTATATAGTAAAAACTTGTAGCGATTACTTCTCTGAAACTACTTGACGGATGTTCATAAAACTTGACAGGAATGTTGCTCTTGATGTTTTGTTGATTCTAGAAAAATTTCAGGCTGGCCGGAAATTCAAGATGGCCGCCACGGGTAAAAATAGATTTAAAATAAATAAATTTGTAGCGACTACTCCTTGAACACTATAAGTGATATTGATATGGGACGTTTTCTAAAATGATCAGCATGACATGATGTTGATCCTTGTCGAAATTTGTTTCGATGCGACTTTAAACATGGCCGCTAGCGGCCATCTTTGTTTACATAGATTTATATAGTAAAAACTTGTAGCGACTACTCCTCTGAAACTACTGAATGGATATTCATGAAACTTTACAGAAATGTTGCCCATGAAGTCTAGTTGATCCTAGCATAAATTCATGTTGATGCGAAATTCAAGATGGCCGCCTAAGCTAAAAATATATTTTTTAAATACAACTTTGTAGCGACTACATCTTGAAAACTATAAGTAATATTGATATGGGACTTTTTCTAAAATGATCAGCATGACATGATATTGGTGCTTGTCAAAAATCGTTTTGATTCGACGTTAAATATGGCTGCCAGTGGCCATCTTTGTTTACATTGAGTTATATAATGAAAACTTGTAGCGACTACTCCTCTGAAAATACTTGACGGATTTTCATGAAACTTCACACGAATGTCGCTCTTGATGTCTAATTGATCCTAGCAAAACTTCAGATCGGCCGGAAGTTCAAGATGGCCGCCTAAGCTAAAAATAGATTTTTTAAATACAACTTTGTAGCGACTACATCTTGAAAACTATAAGTAATATTGATATGGGACTTTTTCTAAAATGATCAGCATGACATGATATTGGTGCTTGTCAAAAATCGTTTTGATTCGACGTTAAATATGGCTGCCAGTGGCCATCTTTGTTTACATAGAGTTATATAATGAAAACTTGTAGCGACTACTCCTCTGAAAATACTTGACGGATTTTCATGAAACTTCACACGAATGTTGCTCTTGATGTCAAATTGATCCTAGCAAAACTTCAGATCGGCCGGAAATTCAAGATGGCCGCCACAGCTAACAATAGATTTTCAAAAACAAAGTTTGTAGCGACTTCTTCTTGAAAACTATAAGTGATATTGATATGGGACTTTTTCTAAAATGATCAGCATGACATGATGTTGATCCTAGTCGAACATAATTTTGATTCGACGTTAAACATGGCTGCCAGTGGCCATCTTTGTTTACATAGAGTTATATAGTAAAAACTTGTAGCGACTACTTCTCTGAAACTACTTGACTGATGTTCATGAAACTTGACAGGAATGTTGCTCTTGATGTCTAGTTGATTCTAGCACAATTTCAGGTCTGCCGGAAATTCCAGATGGCCACCATGGCTAAACATAGATTTTTTAAAACAAGTTTGTAGCGACTACTTCTTGAAAACTTAAGTGATATTGATATGGGACTTTTTCTGAAATGATCAGCATGATAAGATGTTGAGCGTTGTCGAAAAATATTTTGATTCGATATTAAACATGGCTACCAGTGGCCATCTTTGTTTACCTAGAGTTATATAGTAAAAACTTCAACTTGTAGCGACTACTCCTCTGAAACTACTTGACAGATTTTTATGAAACTTCACAGGAATGCTGATCTAGCTATCTTAATCTATTAGTAGAGCTTCAAGGTCATTGACCTCTTGTTTATGTTCCATTTTTCGACAAGATATCAGTCCAAACCACTGTGGCGTATTCAATGTGGGGTCTAACAAGGGTCTTGTTTAAACACAGGAACATTTCTCTGTCCATGTAGGTGAACGTTATAAAAATTAGGTCAAGCTTTCTATTGGCCTTGGACACCTTTCCACTTATATAATTGGAGAACTTGCGTTTGGAGTCAAACGTTACTCCTAGGTATTTTTCCTGTATTACCTTGGTAATTTCTTCGATTTTATTCCCTATATCAAATATAAAATACACTAGATTCGTCGTCATTATTACCTTTATGCAGGTGTTTACACTTCTTGGCATTGAATGTCATTTTCCATTTTTTGGTCACACATGCTGTAAAAATACTATCCTGTAGGTCCAGCGCACGTTGTAGGCTATTTATACACGTGTACAGTTTAGTGTCGTCAGCAAATAGTTCGGTGGTACAGGACATGACATCTGGGAGGTCATTGATATAAATAAGGAACAAAACAGGCCCAAGAACACTGCCATGAGGAACCCCGCTTGTGATATCCATGAGATTGAGACCTGCCCATTTACCATTATCCTTCGTTTTCTAATTGTTAGAACCACCCATATAGTTGACCACTTATACCCATGGATTTTACCTTACTCAATAAACTTGTATGTCACAGGTTCTTTAAAGTCACAATAAATGACATCACTGAACTTCTTCACCGCTATCCATAGCCCCTGACCAGTCATCAAGACACTCTAATAAATGAGTAGCACGGGAGTAGCTCCGTCCGAAACCATGTTGATGAATTGATAGTAGCAGGTTCTTGATGAACCATGCTGATGAATTGGTAGTAGCAGGTTCTTGATGAACCATGCTGATGAATTGGTAGTAGCAGGTTCTTGATGAACCATGCTGATGAATTGATAGTAGCAGGTTCTTGATGAACCATGCTGATGAATTGATAGTAGCAGGTTCTTGATGAACCATGCTGATGAATTGATAGTAGCAGGTTCTTGATGAACCATGCTAATTGCTGATGAATTGATAGTAGAAGGTTCTTGATGAACCATGTTGATGAATTGATAGTAGCAGGTTCTTGATGAACCATGTTGATGAATTGATAGTAGCAGGTTCTTGATGAACCATGTTGATGAATTGATAGTAGCAGGTTCTTGATGAGATGGTTAACTAGTTCTACTCGGACTATTTTCCCCCCATTATTCGGCAAGATATTGGTGTGAGAAAAAATTCTGAATTATTGTCCTGTAACTGTGACTTTTTTAGTAGGTTATTTTGTAATAATATTTACATAATTTAACTTATTTGATGAGTACGTTTTTAATTTTGTCTCTAAAATGTGTTATAACAGCAAATCCTCATATCTCAGTTTAACTCGTACCTTAGTCAACTCGTACGCCCTTTTTAAAATGACTTTGGACAGCAGCGGTAATAAAGAACAATGGTATATAGTCTATAATTTTAATGATAAGTGACAAAGTTATTTAAGAATGTAATAATATGAGATTGTAATAAAGCAGCATTTTTAATGTTTTTACATGTACAGAAAAACAGGGAACATATACATATATACAAATCACATGAACATACATACAACGTATATACACATGCACACGATGCAATGTCACTAAATTGTCACTTTTTCGGCGTCGGCGTTTACTCATCATCCGGCCTGCGGACTGCCGGCTTGTAGAGCACGCTGAAGTGTTTCAGTAGGCCGGTTGCCGTTAACTCCCCTTGACGGTACCGCCTCCAGAGCTCCAAAGTCTTGCCCTGCAAACTCTTGTAAATTCTCCGCTGGTATCGCCTCAGCTGAAGTCCGCACACTAGTTGTACATTGCTAATGGCGACATTGGCCTCGTCGTTCAGTAGACGCACGAGGAGGTAGAATGGCGGAGTACCCCCGGCTCTCCCATTCAGACGTCGATGCCACCCTGCAAAATATAATAATAAAAAAGTAGTTAATAGAACTTATATTATTATTATTTTCTTTTATTATACTTTATTATAATTTATTTCTATGATTAATTTTAGTCTCACACTAAAGCTGTTGGGTTTTGCCGCTGTTGGATTTTGTCGCTGTTGGATTTTGCCGCTGTTGGAAGGTGTGGCGTTCCAGAACGTTAGATTGTAAATTGTATTTAGATGTTTGAGTACACCATAGTGAGTTTGAAAGCTGTATACTATTGTTTATTACCTTCAACGTCGTTATTTGTTCGGACGCTCATGCCGAACACCGACCAGCACTCCACGGGCCACATGACGGACTCGAACCATGTCGACCTCATATACCTCAGCAGAGGATAGAAGCGGCTTGGGGTGATGTCAGCCAGAGACCCGAATACCTCCGGGATGTGCTCGGGAGGGAGGAACGGCAGACATAGTAACTTCCGGAGGAAGGAGTACGTCTCTGTCCTCTCTGTGTATTCGGTCGCAAGACCCTTCGCCTGAAAATAAACGCATATTTGCCATACTTAAAAAAAAACTATAAAATTATTTTGTCTGTAAGTACATCGACATGCTTTATTTAGTTGTAGCTCAGGTGAGGGACTTGATGGTACAAATCTTTGACGTTTTGTATGATTCATTTATAATTGCTATAACTAACCAATATTTAAAGCTTGAACGCATTTGACGTTTTGTATGATTCATTTATAATTGCTATAACTAACCAATAAATATTTAAAGCTTGAACGCTATGGAGTATTGTTTAATTAAAACTTCCATTAGGAAGGAGTTCCTAATTCTCGAGGTTCTAAGCTAATGAGGATTGATAAATTACGCAAAACCATGTATCCACGGCACTTTGTTACAGAATTATTTGCTTTAACACATTTTGAACATAATAAACTATCTAAATAAAGATAAACTTATGCATTTCAAGCCATGTTCGATTGAGCTTTGTCAAAGGAGTCTACCATTCACCAAACAATGTTCAGTCGCATTCCAGTAGCATAATTTTATTTCAAAACTTGTGTGTTATATTCAGTGTTAAATTAATACAGGTTATAGTGGTATCAGAGACAGTGTTTACGATAAAACTATAAAAGTTAAGACTGGAAAACAGAACGTAATATTGAATTTCTTTTTTTTATTATCGTAATGCTTGTAACAAACACGTGCACAAACCTCTACCATGGTGGAGTGCAAAGCATCACTTAAGCCGTCGCCATCGGCGGAAAGCTGAACGGATGTATCTGGACGCTCACATTGCTTGCAGGTGAAGGACAGTATTATCAGTCGCTTTCTGGCCTTGAAGTAGTCCAGCCTGGTGATTCCTGTTTATTATGTCAAATGAAAAAAAATCAAGAGTTTTAAACGAAGATGATTTTAATAATCTAGATAATGTTGTTATAAGTACATCGGCAAAACAATTAACACCTTTTGGCATAGACTATAAGGCCTTTAATTAGATTCCCACAAATCAGTAGCGACCGGGGGCCTATTAATCAACAGAATCAGATAATCCAATTATCGATTACACAATACAGTGGTAAACAGTATAGCTATAGTTAATTATGATTATGTGAAAAAAAACTTAATAAACTGTATAGATACTTAGGTGTTTATTTGTTTTTAAATGGAAACATTCATTTGAACTAGAACCATACATCGATCACATTATAGACAAAATATATAGAATCGCATTAAGTAGATTTCGACTTTGATCACATTCTTTGGAAATAGAAAGAGGACGCTATTTTAATATTCCGCAAAATGAAAGAAAATGTCATTTTTGCAATACAAATAAATGTTGTTGTTGTTGTTATAATTTAAATCTCATCTAAATTTTCAAATAAAACATCTTCATACAAAACAAATAAAATATGTAGCCATTCAGTAAAGAATTATAAGAGACTGTAATCAAAATTATACAGATATCAATGCACAATATTTCCCATTATTAAACAATTATATTCACTAAAACTTAAAATTTGCCAGTTAAAAGTAGCTGATTATTTTTTTCATTATTTTCCTGTACAAAACAATATTAAGTGGACATGTTCATGTTGGAGAATGATTAGAGTTTAAAAGTTCGATAGCTAAATTATGATATTTCTCGCATAATCGGAATTACACTTTTTGATTAAATGCCATGTTTATAGTGATCTAAAAAAGTAATGCTGCTAAATCAGATAGTTGTAACCAATGTTCTAACTACACCGATCATACAATTTTAATTTCTCCGCAAAGCCGGAATTGGAGTACACTCTTCAAACTTGAAACATAATAAGCCTTGATACACCATTTTAACTTCTTTTTATGAAATTGCCCTCGTGCCTTCATAAACCAAATAATATTTCAATAAAAGATCTTACCTGTGTTGCACGTGCGATGCTGCCAGCGATCGCAAACGTCGCACGTGACTGCATGCTGTAACCGCCTGACTGGATGCTGGCACTCAATACACAAGTCATCCATTAAGTCCCAAATAACACACAATAATACAACACTAACAAATTATAAACACTTTATTTGTTCTTATAGTCACTATAAACGTAAAATCCTGAACACAAGTGTAACAAAATGTCTAATACACAAAATATAATCTACAATTTATTGAAATTAAATTTACGAAAAGCTTAGATACTTCGAACAATATTAACAATATTAATAATACTTTTGCAAAATGCTTACTGACAACCATACATATATAGTGCAGAGTATCAAAGATTAAGTTCATAATTATAATTTGTAACAAACAAATTACTAAAGAAATCAAAAGGATTAAAAGTTGCCGCTTCAATTTGAAGAGAGCGCCGCATGTTGTATCTCGGAAATAATTAACAGTTTGTCCTCATGGTATATTTACAAATACAATATTAAAGTTAATTAACATTCGCCGAAACATACAATTATATACAATCATCAGATAATCATTTAATTTCATACAGTTTGCTAGTCACTGTTAGAAGTATTCTATGAGTATAAAGACGGTAACATATTCATTTGGTAAATGTATAATTATCGGCTTTTTGTTTTCTTTCTTTAGTTATCTTTAACAAGTTCACACAAACATTTCACACAAACGTATCTTTTCAAAATATTACAATGGCATTCTTTTTGATTGATGTGTACATATCATTTTCGGAACTTTATATACCATCCTGAAAGAAATGAAGAATGTATAGTTCAACACCAATATTAATTCCATTAGAATAATAAATAAACTCTTTTTTCCAGATTTTTTTAGTAGGTACGAGTTGACCAAAACGGGTACGAGTTGACTTGGGTAGGTACGAGTTAACCAAAGATCAGGTACGAGTTGACCAAAATAGGGTACGAGTTGACTAAGGTACGAGTAAACTCAGGTACGAGATGACCAGATACCACCAGGACAGGTATAACCTATACAGTACATAACTTAAAAAATATAAATTAAACCACAGACTTTACCTGACTTTCTATGGAGTAGTCTAAAGAAAGACGAATTTTCGGTAAAGCTATAGACTATAACATACCTTTTCTCGAACACAGTGATTCGCAAAACTGAAACAGACCATACTTTATCAAATCCATAACGAGGCAAATTTACATCCAGACGTCAGCCATATTGGAAAGAGAAAGAAAACGGAAAGAGGGCGGTGTAGAGACAAAACACTATATCTAACGGCGGAAGGTTGTTACCATCATAACTCTCACTAAATAAACGAAAGGAAACATAGCAAAGGTAATACCGCCGCTCTGATAGAGCCTGAATGAACCGTGATCAGCTGTTACCTTGATTGACAGTGGCTTTTGATCATTGATGCGACACAAAAAGCCGAACCTGTCAAATGGACACAATTATAGATGTTCGTGGTCCCATTATTAGTCATACCTATCTATTTTGTGTATTAGTATTATGAGACACGCACAAGTGAACTATTTGAAAGAAATACTTTACAAATTGCGCATATAAATGTTCCAAAATCAACTAATTGACAAACACTACCCCACCCACCTTTTTTGTTGTTTTTCTTCTTTTTGACTACAAAGGATGCATTTGTTTATATTGTTGTCGATGCCATTCTAAATGAAATTAGGTTTAACGTCCTGTTAACTCCTAGTATTAGGATATATTGTGACAGCAACCTAGGGCTCCAAGAAGAGAATAGCCTGGGGCTAGTCCAGTCTGAATGCAGGCTAGTCTCTCTTTCAAAAATGGTTGCCCGTCGGGCTAGTCTAAATAAATCTTGGGGCAATCAAACATTTCAAACTAAAATCCAACTGATAATTGTGTTTTATTGCTTGTAATTTGAAGCCATATTTGTTGAAAATGATCTCCCTTCATTAAAGTTCATCAATTTGATGGCGCGCATTTCATTCATAATTTTGATAGAGCATGGTCGAAAAAAACTGACCAATCGGTGACCAGAGAAAAGACATACCAATACATTCTGGTAGGTGATTAACTCGGTCTTTATCTTTGATGCTCAACAAAGTTTACTGTTAAAATAATGTATCTACAGTGTGATTCTTTTAAAACCCTGCACATTCATGCAAATTGATTCAGTATATGTATCTTTCAAAATCAAAATCTTTTTACTCTGCCAAAGATTTTTATTTTACTATAGTACATAAGGATAAAAACCGAGTAACACAAATTTTATCACCTACTGAAAATAATATAAAATTTCAACATCTCGGCAATGGAAAATTATGAATTGGTTGATTACATGGTTTGAACCAATCGCATTACAGCTTTCATATTCATGCAAATTTGTCAGGTTGGACAGAAGAAGAAAGATCACTCGAATATTAACAATTTGAACGGTGATTTCGTTTTAATATTCTAATTTTTCGATGAATTGCGGTATAATCTTTTTCTATTTTAGTTCATGTTTAGGAATAACAAGGCTTTACAATGAACGCTTACTTACAAATGCAAGTTTTATCATAAAGATGTTTAAAAACGAACGCTTATTCACAAATGCAAGCTGCTAAATAACACCGGGAATGCGCACCTGTTTTAGATGGTTTAATTTGCGAGACCCGAAACGGTTTTTGACAAGATTTGCGGCGTGATCCTAAAACTGTAAAAGATAATAATATTGTTTTGATATATATGATCCAATTGATAAATTAAAAGAAAATAATGGAAAATAGAAGCTTACTGTCTGGTTCCAATCACGTGTATTAACAATTATAAATAAAACAAAGTAAAAAAGCGAAGTATTCAATATCAACAAAAATATCGTACCAGCATCTATTCATTGGTAATAACAATTTCGGGGCAAGTTAAAAAAATCTGGGCAAGTGACCTTTCAATCGGACAAAAGACAAAGATGAAAAACTTCAAACCCAAATAACACACTATGCTAAGGATCTAACAGCACTACAAAATAATTTATAAGGCATATACATCGAAGATAATGTAATGTAGACATGGATCACAGAACACCACTGTATATGTTTTATTTTATTGTAATGTTTCAGTTAAGTATAACTGTACATGAGAAGGAACACCTATCGGTCAGAAGGACCACCAGTTTTCAAAGGCAGAAATTCCTGCAGTCTTCCTACTCATAAAGTTAGTGTCGAACCCTGATCTAGTTATATATTCAATTTGTTTTTTATACCTTCAACTTATAATGCACATGTCAATCTGTTACGGGGCACACATTTACAGGAGAAGGGCATATATTGTCCCGGATCGCTACCAAGGGCAGTATGGCCACACGGTTTCAATGTGTTTAAGTCCCAAACACCAGGTTTTGATCTCGCACAATATAAACTCGCAGGAAATATTTTTCATCAGATGGATTTTTATGTATTTTATACACACATTTTTGAGAGATTTAACATAGTATGAACAAATTCTCACGACTTGCATTGTATATCCATCTCTCGGCACCAAACACTTTAAGCTGTAAACATATCTTGGCCATAACTTGAAATGTATTTGACTTATGTTCCTAAAACTTTACACACATCTGCATCCTACCCCAAGGAATGCTGTAACACATGTCCAATAACTCTGACTGTCTTTTTGGCAAAGTTATGCCCCTTTTCAAAAAAGTTTTAACTTGCAACCTGACCTAGCTCATAACTTAATTGTTCATAAAATATTGACATAACTTGAAAAGCATTTGGCCCAAGTTCATGAAACTTCACACACATCTTCATCTTACCGGGGGAAGTTACCCCAAGGGATGTCCTTACACATTTGTCCATTAACTCTTTCATTTCGGCCCCTTTTCATAAAACTTTATAAAACTAAGCATACGAAGGCAACAATTGTTCCGTCTAACAGCCTTTCCACTAAGTTTGGATTCTTGGAGTTCCTACCTTAAAATGTTGGAAGTCCCATAACATTTTTTAAGAAGTGCCAGTTTTATGCGGTCGGATGTAGTCACTTTTTATCAAATAATTTGTGTGTGTGTTGTAGATGTTCTCATTTCCAGTTATTTGAACTGCTTTGATTGTTGAATTTACCAATAAATCCACTTGCCTCATGTGACCTGGTTCAGTGCGGAACTTGTCTGAGCCAGACACAAACATGGGTACAAGGCTAGGGTTGGTTGTGACAAACTTGGGATAAGCATTGCAGAATTTGCAAAACATCTTGTTATCATCCTCGTGATAGTTATACAGTATTTTCGCGAGAAAGAGTTTCTTGTGTTTTTGACGCTCTAAAATGATTGGTGACGCGACATAAATCAGCTTGTGCGTTTTTCGTGACGCAATGAAATTGATTAGGCTAGCAATGAAAACCCGTCAAATTATCGTCGTAATAGCTTCAAATGTAAGGAATCACGACTGAACTTATTTCTATTTACATCTTGGTCTATATTTAAAACAGGAAAAACTAATACCTGTACTTTCATGTTATTGTCATCGTCATATCTATCATTACATCTTCTAATTTCATTTCAGTTAACTGTTATTCTGCTAATCAGAATTAGGCCTTTGTTATGTTTCATTATGCTGTTCATTTTACAGTGATTATAATGCCATCTTTGTGGCCCATGATTGGAAAATAAAGTTATTCATTCTTGATCTATTTTTAGAACAGGTTAAACTAATGTCTGTACTTTCCGCGTTATTGTCGTCGTCATATCGATCGCGTGTATGTGGGTCTGCGTAGGTAGACACTAGCAAATAAAAGCGCGTAGATGATCTAGATACGGCCGCTAAAATGGCAGACAAACCCAAAATGAAACATTACGGCGGTTAACTTCCTTTTTTTGCTTACCAATCCACCGACGATGTCTAATCAACTAATAATGCATGTCTATCTGACATCACAGTGACATGGTCTATTCATCAAAATGCATGTCAAAAAATATGACCCCTATATTTACAAAATGACCCCCAGCTTATACCATAGGGGATCAAGGATGACCCCTAAAAAATTGAGACCTGCAGAAACACTGGTTATACTAACCATGAGGTGGTATCTAACCAGCGCTGTTTAATAGTCTTGTCACGTTTGTTTACATTGTATATTTTGTTTTTATCCACTACACCAGATGATTTTGACTTTTTTGGTTACCTGTGAATCACTTTCTACATTTTTCCTGTTTGTTTTTTTTACTTTCACTCGGAATATTTTCCTTATTTTTAACACCGAAAAAGTTCGAAAAACTCATTTTTGAAATGTAAACATTAGCACTGCCGAATACGAAATCAAACTGATTATGTATATCAGTTTGTTTTGATTTCGTCTTTTGTCAACTGTCAATTAAAGTAATTTGGAGGTGGGACTTTCAGCATGCTTGATTGTTGATAACATTTCCCCGGGGTCATCGCTGATCGCCGCTGTGGAGGCTAATTGCATTACATAAGGCCAGAAAAAAACACATGTGTTTCTGGTTACTCAGTTGAAAAAATTAGGGTAGGTAGGTATTTCTTTTCTTTTTTTTGCCCATGTGGTTTGGACGATGTTAAAGGTATCTTTAACTTTGTCAAGTAATTAATTTGTAGTGATTTTGCAAGGAGAGATTGAGAAGGAAAATAACCTCATGATATCTAACTTGTTTGTTTTGAATAAAATGAATTGAAAACAAATACTTTTAGACAATTTTGAAATTAAATTATGTTTCCCATTGTGATAATTTAAGTTTATTAGCCACATGTATCTAGCCAGGGCTCGACATTAGGCATTGTCCGATAGGTTTTGGCAACCCAGACGGGGTCCGGACAAGTTGATTCTGAATCCAGGTTGTCCGATTGGGCAAGTAGAATTTTTTTTATAAAACAAAATCAAAATGGAAACCCACGCTAAAATACGCTGAAAACCAACGCCAAATGACAAAATTCAAACCTCACCGTAGCGAGTGTTGTCTAATAGGAAGTGATTGTAAACTAGACAGTTTTGTGTATGCGCAGCAGGATTTTCCTTGCCGATATATATAGATAGTTGCTTGTTATTTAATTATACGCTAATCATAAATTTTACGAAATAAAAATAGCTTGAACATTTTGCGACAATCACGACGCTTTGCGGATTGTGTACATGTATCACGCTTCATCGGATCGCAATCTCTGAATAGAAATGCTTTATTTTACATGTTTTAATGCCTTTACAGTAAAAAATTGAGATTTCATATTCGGACAAGTTCATTATAGGTCAGGACAAGTGGATTTCCAAAAGTTAATGTAGAGGCCTGCTAGCCCCTTGTGCACATACAGCACCCCACCCCGACCAACTTAAATTTCATTTTAAAGTTGTAAAAGTCTATTAAGCACCCATAATGCACTACTATGTTGCCTAAATATTGTAAAAAAATGCCTGTCAAACAAATGTATTTCTTAAAAAATATATCAATTATGAATAATAATTGTGTGCTGGGGTTGTTTTATGACAGGTGGCCGACATTGTTAATTGGAAAAATCTGGGAAGTGTTTTACAGAGGAAACAAAAGACAATGCAATATATACGAAAAAAGTTCCCAGATTTTTTGTTTATAAATACATCCATGGTCATGATTTTCGGTGTACAACTAATTTTTCTGAAGTCCACGGGACGTCATATCAGGGGTCTGGAAATATTTTGAAAATTCACTTGCCCAGGGCAAGTAGATTTTCAAAATCCACTTGCCCTGCCCAAAATGTCACTTGCCCCAATTTCAAAAGTCACTTGCCCCAAAATAAAGCTACGTCGAGACCGCACGCTAAGTTAAATCCTTTTCTCTCACTGTTTTTTTTTGTCATAAATTTTTACATAATTTCATTGTAAAATGAATGACTTAAATCATGAAGGATCAGAGCTATAGCTTGTGACCATTGTGCACATATCAGTGTTTTCCTCCACCGGTGGGAGAGGGGGAGTGGGGTGTCAGTGAGGATACCCCGAGGATATAACATCACTGATGAACCTGGTACCAAATTGGTAGACCCTAATGCTTATGGAATTAAGTGTACAAGATGCTTGCTCCTAGTGCAAAAGGGCAGGCAGTTAACAAAAAAAAGATGCATTAGGTCAAACAAAACTTGTTTCTACTTTTACATTTGTTATAGACTACACCAGATAAAAAGAATGAAAAGAATGATGCATTAGGTCAAACAGAACTTTTTTCCTACTTTCACTTTCGTTATATAATTCATGTAGATAAATCTTATGTGTTGGAAATTATTAGCACGGTTTATGCCTAAATTTGACTGGTACTGTATTTGTTTTTCTGTTAATATCTTTTGAGATGCCAAATTGCATTTCTTCGAATAATTATCGAAACTAGCCAAGGTCGAAGCACATCTTCGATACAAGTTCAAAACAAAAACACGCCGTTCCGTCATTGATCTCGGATTCATTCAAAACAAACATGGCATTTTGAAATAGAAACAGATGCACACCTAGCTATTCATTACAACATGCGTCGATAGCGACATGCGTCGATAGTTCCTTTGCTCATCAAACAACGCCGTCAAATTGCCATAATCGTTTAATTGTCCTACTTGTTTACAAATTGGTTTGATTGAATCGCCATTGTTTCACTTAACCACGTGGTTGTGAACGGGAGTTGTTTCATTGGCTGATAAAAATACATCGGTTATTTGATTGGATAATATGGATACAGTACTAGGTTAAGTGTTGCGTCATGATTTTTAATTATTGAACAGAATATATTACCTACGACACACCGACCGACATACAAAGCGACAACACCATCTCAATAACTGATTTACACACTGATGTGTATTTCACACTAAACTGGCGCGTGACTTAATTACTTCCTGCATAGAGGGGCTCGTTACTGTGGTATATTTCACACGGTATACGAATTCTAAAGACCGCACGTCTTCAATTGAAGATTGGCACCCCAAGCGTTCCTCGGCCAATCAAATTCTGATAAACTGTCAAGTGGGAGGGATTAAACAATAACGAACAACACAGGTCAGGTTTAACAGGTCAGTTTTATGACACTTATCAGTAATTGCTCGCGGCGAAGGCGACGGGTGGTTAATTACTACGAAATTATCGGCAAACTTCACAGTCCAGGCAAATTTTCCCTTGATTTTTATCTGATAATGAAACGTCCATCGGGCAAGTGACGGACAACCAGATTTACGAAGGTCACCTGCCCGCACCCAAAATCCACTTGCCCGGGGCGTCGGGCAACCATATTTCCGGAGCCCTGCATATTTTATTTTTCGGCGTCCAAACCAAACTTTTGGGCTTAATTTACGGCCGTTAGTGGAAAGGCTGGTCTTAAACACACTTCTAGTTTTAATATTTGTTTTATATTTTTCAGATTTGTGTTCAAGTTGCCAGTAGTTTCAACAATTAGCTGGTAGAAAAAAGTGGTGCCTACTATTACTAAGGGTTTATGCAGCTAAAAGAATTGGAATTAGGAACAGTGAGTATTTCTGAGTTACTGCTGTATAGCTTTTTGATAATTTTTATTCGCCCGTCTTAAGGCGGGCCGTATTATGTCTGTATGTCGCCCCGGTAACAACCGAGTTATGGCCCTTTAATTATTGAAAATTTTAAAGATTTCCGCTCAATAACCAGTATTTGTTATTCAATCTTCGTGAAACTGGAATTAATGTTTATGGGCATAATATTCAGGTCAAGTTCAGAAACCAGCCAGATCGTCCCGTTAACAACGGAGTTATGGCCAGTTAATTATTGAAAATTGACAATTTTGAGGAAGTCCGCTCAGTAACTTCACTATTTGTTTTTCAATCTTGAAACTCGGTCAAGTTCGAAAACCAGACCAATCACTCTGGTGACAACGGAGTTGTATTACGTTGCGGCATTGTCTTGTCCATCCATCCATGCATTAACTTTTGCTTTGTCCGCTATCACAGTTACAAATGATCCACTTTCGACGGGAGTCCTTAATACATTACAGTCTTCGTCGTAACCGGCTTGCCCGAAGTCCGGGGCAAGTAGCTTCGATTTCGGGCGAGCAGATGGTAATTTCTGCTTGCCCGATCAGGCAAGTGTGATTTTTCAGTGGAATATACAGTACAGCTCACGCGAAGCCCACACTTTACTCTTTCACGCCGAGTGAGGAATTTACAAATCGCGTAATTACGCGGAGTTCCGATGATAAAACTACGCGGAGTCGAAAAATACTCCGCGAAGACAAACTCGAAGTTTGCCGAGTAAAATCTGCACAGGTAAAAGGTGCAACTTTTTCTAATTGCAGTCATTTTAATGCATAATTATTCAATAACTTTACAAAAAAACGAAGCAGAAGACTTTTTGTTTTGTTTTGGAAAAGCGGATGTGGGAAAATTTGAAAGCCCGGATTATGTATACTGGGTCACGACAGTTATATGGCAGTTCCTATTACCGTCTTTGCGGCGACTGAACATAATATTCAATTAGTAATTATACTGGAAATTATAATTTTCTTTTTAATTAGTCTTTTTTGGATTTTTTTTTACTATTCTGATGTTTATTATTACAGCGATGGGTTCTTTAGTCAGAAATAATCAGAAAAAATGGTAAAGAATTTCGGGTCATAAACCCGTTATTAGTGCCTCCTTGTTAAAAGATACATACATGGATTATGGATGTCGGTAGGAAAACTGTTGACTTTCGGACAACAAAAACGAACAAAACTTGTGATTAAATGCATTAAAAGTTTGAAATGTGTATTTGTTTCGAAATGTATTCATTGTATTTATCAGTCGAGTCAGCTCTGCAAATAAAAGATGCACTCGGCGTCTCACTGTTTGTACTTTTTCTGGCGATCGATTGCTTTTTCAAGCGAGATCAGTTGAAAAGTTGTCGGAAAATTCAGATTTTTTCCCAATAATAAATCACCACAGGTGTGCACTCATGGTTAATTGGATTCATGAAGATGATGATGGGGACCTTGAAATGACGGAGAACCTTGTTTATTCATTGATTTATTCTTTCAGAGAATAAGATATGAAATTTTTACAGAAAATAAAATAAACAATACTAACAAAATGTTTTCTTTTTGTTCCTTAGAAAATACTATATAAAATTCGGGCAAGTTAAAAAGCTTTCGGGCAAGTGGTTTTGCTAGTTAACTTGCCCCAATGGGCAAGTGCTGCGAAAAAATTAGCGTGACGACTGCATTATGAAATAAACATTATTTTGAGGAAAAGGCATGCTGTTCTACTTATGCTATTTTAGTAGTAGCTGAACATTTGAAGGTTAGCTTATTTCTTTGAAACCACTTAGAGGACCTCAATGATACTTTACACGTGTATTCACCTTGTTAAATATGCATTCAAACTAAATAGTATGTCCTTTTCACAATTTTTGAAAAATATATATTCAGTTTCTCAGAAAGCATTTAAAGAATTCAGTGAAACTTGACACATTTATATACTGACATAAAAAGAAACTCATCAAGACAAGTGCCATAACACAGGCAAACATTTATTCGAATGTTGAACAAATCATTTCAATCTTGTACCATCCCACTCAACTATTCAGTACTTCTTGGAACTATATCTGGTGAAACCTCAGTCTGCTCTGTTTAGTGTTTCTTAAATTACTTAATCTGGTATGATACTGTCATCAGTACTTCTACAGGACAGCTCACGCGATTCCCACACTTAATTCTTTATTCGCCGAGTTTGGCGGTATCTAGTGCCGCGTGAATGTACGCAAAGTCGGTGTTCAGACTCCGAGTATCCACTTCTCGAAAGTACGCCATTGTCGAGTGATGAAACGCTCCGAGTTACTCCGAGCAGAATCCAATTAACCAAGAGTGCAAACCTGTGGTGATTTATTATTGAGAATAAAAAAAATCTGAATTGTTCCGACAATTTTTCTGCTTGTCCGACAGTGTGCTTGAAAATTGAATGGATCATCAGAAAACGTGCGAACAATGAGACGCATCTTTTCTGTACAAAGTTGACCCGACTGATAAATACAATGAGTAAATTTCGAAACAGATCGAACGTTTAATGCATTTAATCACAAGTTTTTTTCATTGTTGTTGTCCAAAAGTCATATTTCTTCAACAACATAAATATCCATAATCTGGCTATTCTTTGCAATATAGAGGGTGCAAAATAGTAACATTTTTACAAGGTGAGACTAACAACTGTCGACTGTCTAAGTCCTTATGTTTGTTAATGTTTATACTACATGTATTTGAGACAACTGAAGTATCATCAAATAAAATGCTTTGAATTATTGGCTTCAAACATTTATAAGTGGTACAGAGCTATTCAAAAATGTTTGGGATTTTAAGATTTTATTTTGATTCAGTTTGCAAAATATTAAAAAAATATATTACCGCTCACTGGGACGACGGGTTTATGACCCGGAATTCTTTAAAAAAAATCTGATTGTTTCTGACCACCAAAGACCCCATTGATGTATTAATAATAAACGGCAGACTAGTAAAATCTTGTTATACATTTAAATTAATAACATTCAGTTATAATTTCCAGTATTACTAATTGAATGGAATGTTCAGTTGCCGCAATTGAGCCGGTAATAGGAACCGCCATATAACTATCCTGGCCCAGTATAATATTCACGAAATGTTTAATTGTTCTCAAATTTTCCCACATCCGATTTTCCAAAAACCGAAAGACTAATTGTCGTTTGCTTCCATTTCTTTCTTGAGTTATTGAATAATTATACATAAAAATGACTTCAACCAGAAAAAGTACTTCTATATATCTAGATAATCTGGTACCATCCCCAACAACTATGCAGTACTTCTATATAACTAGATAATCTGGTACCATCCCCAACAACTATGCAGTACAGTCGATTCCGTTTAATCGCATATCGGTTAATTGCATATTTCGGTCAATTGCATAAAGTTTTGAAACACAAAACCATTCGTATTCTTTTGCATGTAAAAAAACCCGTATAATCGCATAGGTTTTTGTCACATTCCGGATAATTGCATAACGAATATCTGGCTAATTGCATACTGAAAGTCAAATTTACCTGTATTTTGCAACTGTTAATTGATTGACGCGGTCACAGAGATAAGCCCGAGGCAAATTGATTGACAAAAGGTGCTAATTGGCTTGCCAAGAGAGTTTGCCATTTTGTGCAGTTTCCGTAAAGCTTCCACGCCATGACGATCGCTCACCAATAAGCATACACGATTTAATAATAAGTTTGTACGCAATGTAAAGCAATGTGTTGTTAATTATTTACTGCTCTCAGTTTGCTAGTGTCGGTAGAGATGCATATGACATTGAGTAGCTCATAGAGGTTACTAAATAAATGAAAAATAAAATAAGCTTTTGTGTTATTATCATGGCTGTGTAATTCACACTACAAACAATAGCAAAGCGACGCAGGTTGAAAGAAAACAAATACGCATAAATATTGCGTAAAATCTATCAAATAACGGTAAATACAAAATGGATATGCACAATAATAATCCTATCAAACATCTTACATAGAATTAACTCGCTTTTATGGAGTTTCTATGTAAGTATTAACAGAACAGTAAAACGAAAGTAGAAACGTGCACCGCTACATGTACAAAATGTTCAGTTTCGGTTATTCGAATACTCCGGTTAATCGCATATATTTTCTTGACAAATCGGCTATGCTAATAACCGAAATCGACTGTACTTCTATATAACCAGATAATCTGGTGCCATCCCCAACAACTATGCAGTACTTCTATATAACTAGATAATCTGGTGCCATCACCTACAACTATGCAGTACTTTTATATATATCTAGATAATCTGGTACCATCCCAAACAACTGTGCAGTACTTCTATATAACTAGATAATCTGGTGCCATCCCCAACAACTATGCAGTACTTATATATATATCTAGATAATCTGGTACCATCCCAAACAACTGTGCAGTACTTCTATATAACTAGATAATCTGGTGCCATCCCCAACAACTACGCAGTACTTCTATATATATCTAGATAATCTGGTGCCATCCCCAACAACTATGCAGTACTTCTATATATATCTAGATATACTGGTACCATCCCAAACAACTGTGCAGTACTTCTATATAACTAGATAATCTGGTACCATCCCAAACAACTGTGCAGTACTTCTATATATCTAGATAATCTGGTACCATCCCAAACAACTGTGCAGTACTTCTATATATCTAGATAATCTGGTACCATCCCAAACAACTGTGCAGTTCTTCTATATACCTAGATAATCTGGTACCATCCCTAACAACTATGCAGTACTTCTATATACCTAGATAATCTGGTACTATCCCTAACAACTATGCAGTACTTCTATATAACTAGATAATCTGGTACCACCCCAACAACTATGCAATGCTTCTATATAACTAGATAATCTGGTGCCATCCCAAACAACTATGCAGTACTTCTATATAACTAGATAATCTGGTGCCATCCCCAAAAACTATGCAGTACTTCTATATAACTAGATAATCTGGTGCCATCCCCAACAACTATGCAGTACTTCTATATAACTAGATAATCTGGTGCCATCCCCAACAACTGTGCAGTACTTCTATATAACTAGATAATATGGTGCCATCCCCAACAACTATGCAGTACTTCTATATAACTAGATAATCTGGTGGCATCCCCAACAACTATGCAGTACTTCTATATAACTAGATAATCTGGTGCCATCCACAACAACTATGCAGTACTTCTATATAACTACAGGGCTTCCACTAAGGTTCAAATTTAGGAAGTTCGAACTTCCTGTGTATCAAATTTGGAAGTTCATGGGGAAAATTTAGGAAGTTCAAGTGTTTGGGCATGGCATTCATACTCCGTCTTTAAGTCAGTGATTCCGCGTGGTGGTGAGGGAAACAACACATCTAAATTGTTAAAAAGTAAAAAAGGATATTTATAATCATCTATATGTTTATAAAAGAAAATATTTGATGACATTATATAAACGGTTTCAAACTAAAAAATACTTAATTTGCGTGCCATACCCCACCCATAGGTTTTATACAGTGAATTGCATTTTGCAAACAGTTTTCAATTTATCAGTCCAGGAAAGCTTTTAAATTGGCATACATTAATGAAAGGTATGTAAAACTGTCAAGTGTAGAAATAAATGTAACAGATTCTTTAATTTATTATCAAAGCAATCGATTGTTTTTGCCAGTGATAATTTCACTTACGTGTTTAGTCTCCATTCGCGAAGAGTTCTTTCCCCTAGGTTAGAGATTATTAAATATTGTTTGTCTCTCAGTACTTCGTTACTATTTGTAACTTTGATAAATACATAGAAAAATGACACAAAGATATAAAAGAAATAGCCTAAAAAGTATAATCTGTTTGTGTAATGAGTTTCAACTTTGTGGTTAATGAATATAAATTAAGCAATTTGGCATCGAGATTATATTGCTACTTTCATTTTGTGAAATGCGCGGCTAGGCCAATTATCTAATTAACACTCTCTCCTCTCACCAGCCATGCGTGTGACCCTTGATAAAAACTGGACAAAACCGGTTTCACCTGTCAATTACAAGCTCCAGTGAGTTTTAATTGCTTTACAACTTGTTACGTCGGCAGTCTCAAATGAAATTAGATTAGATGGGCGGGGCTATAATCGGTAATTTACAGATTATCGGACGTCCTTAGTAAACAATCGCGGCGTACTTTAAAGTTTTTAGAAGTTCACTGTACGTCTTTAATGTTAATTTTCGCCGTACAACTACGATTTTTGGACGTAATTTACGGCCGTACGCCCGTTAACGGAAGCCCTGTAACTAGATAATCTGGTGCCATCCCCAACAACTATGCAGTACTTCTATATAACTAGATAATCTGGTGCCATCCCCAACAACTATGCAGTACTTCTATATAACTAGATAATCTGGTGTCATCCCAAACAACTGTACATTACTTCTATATATCTAGATAATCTGGTGCCATCCCCAACAACTATGCAGTACTTCTATATAACTAGATAATCTGGTGCCATCCCCAACAACTATGCAGTACTTCTATATAACTAGATAATCTGGTGCCATCCCCAACAACTATGCAGTACTTCTATATAACTAGATAATCTGGTGCCATCCCAAACAACTATGCAGTACTTCTATATAACTAGATAATATGGTGCCATCTCCAACAACTATGCAGTACTTCTATATAACTAGATAATCTGGTACCATCCCCAACAACTATGCAGTACTTCTATATAACTAGATAATCTGGTGCCATCCCCAACAACTATGCAGTACTTCTATATAAATAGATAATCTGGTGCCATCCCCAACAACTGTGCAGTACTTCTATATATCTAGTTAATCTGGTGCCATCCCCAACAACTATGCAGTACTTCTATATGACTAGATAATCTGGTGCCATCCCCAACAACTATGCAGTACTTCTATATAACTAGATAATCTGGTGCCATCCCCAACAACTATGCAGTACTTCTATATAACTAGATAATCTGGTGCCATCCCCAACAACTATGCAGTACTTCTATATAACTAGATAATCTGGTGCCATCCCCAACAACTATGCAGTACTTCTCAGGGTCCGACAAATCTTTAAAATCTGTGGTAGCCCAGTGGGCTACCAGAAACGGAACTTGGTAGCCCGGCCTGCGCGCGGCGGACTCGCGGCGACTCATTAACATTTTTCACTGTTATTGAACATGTTTGTATGTAAATGGATTTACCAATAAAATTATTTCTATAATATAATATGACTTTTGACTTTGTTGTTTTACCAATATAAAAATAAAACAAATTATCAAATTCCTTTTAAGTAATTTAGAGGCATTTTATAAAGATCTAAGTCCAGGCTTTAAGGGTTTAACTAAATTTTAGAAAGATATTTTAAATCATGTGGGTGCTAAAGCAAAATTATTATAAAATGCCTCTTAATCAATGAAATGAAATGGATAATGTTTTATTTTTGACAGTGTCACTTTAAAGTTTGTTGTTATATTTTCGTACTTGAAAAACATAAAAATATTGAGAAAGTAAGAGTTTAAAAAAAACAAAAACAAAATCTTTTTTTTTTACCCCACCCACTCCACCAAATACTGAGCGCGATTTTTTCAAAAACGGCTGTGCAACGACGGCTGCACGGAACTTCCCCTCTGAAAAGTAACCGATAGTATGAATCAAATTGAGTACGATGTACAATAGTACGAATCTAATTGATGACGAAGTACGAAATTTCGTAGGAGTTGTCGTTCTTGAATTCATTCTATTTTTAGAAGCAACTCTGCTTATCAACGAGTATTCGAGAAAAAAATGTGTTTTGTTAACCTGAAAAGCACCCAATCTTGATTTAAAAAATTTGAGACCACATCTTGATTGATTTATTTCAGATACCCCCATTCCCTACAACTCAATTGTTTTTGTGTGAGATTTACCCACCCACCAGTAGATGCGATATTCCGGAGTTAGGACTTTTTTTGGGGACAAGACCATGTATTTTCTATAAATCGCCGTCCGCTACCCACTGGTTTGTTTTAATGGAACAGCCCTTACATACAAATTCTTGCAGAATGAAACAATCATGTTTGTTTCTCGATCATAAACATTCATTTTCGGCAATTGTTCTACTCAACTCGACACATGTCCCTCATCAATAAAGCACCGTGTCATAATTACTCAAAACTAACAAGTGTATACACAGGTCACGGGTCAGGTCACAGGTGGTAATCAGCAGTCTGTTATCGCGAATATGATTGGCTGATAGCTTATTTAGTGTGAGCGACAATAAACCTGTCAATCAGATTCAGGCACGCGCTGTACTGCAATTGTTTCAAGGTCGCGGAGATCAAAGATGACGGAAATTCGTCGCCGGGCATGCGACATCCGATATGGGTCTTGGGGAAACCCTGTACATAACTAATCTGTCACCCGTGGTGTCCAAACACCTTGTTAATTGGTGTTATTATCGACGCGTGGCGGTGTAATCTTATCTGACTAATTAGCTGGGAACACAGGATTTTGTGATATGGACTGGAGCTAAAATTTGTTTTTTTGCCGGGCTACTTCAAAAGAAAATTTGCAGTAGCCCGTCGGACGCGAGATAGAAAAAAATGGTAGTCCGGATCTCGACTTTTGGTAGCCCGCGGGCTCCGGGCAGAGGATTTGTCGGACCCTGCTTCTATATAACTAGATAATCTGGTGCCATCACCTACAACTATGCAGTACTTTTATATATATCTAGATAGTCTGGTACCATCCCAAACAACTGTGCAGTACTTCTATATAACTAGATAATCTGGTGCCATCCCCAACAACTATGCAGTACTTCTATATAACTAGATAATCTGGTACCATCCCAAACAACTATGCAGTACTTCTATATAACTAGATAATCTGGTGCCATCCCCATATATGCGATCAGTGCTTGACACAGATGGTCGCCCACTCGCCGGCGGCGAGTAAAACCTCTCCTAGACGAGTGAAATTTGATCTCTGCTGGCCCAAACAATATTTTTTGGGCGAGTGCATAGTTTGCTTTAATAAATAGATGCAAGCACGCACTGTTCAACATGTCGATACGGCAAAAGCCAGTCCGTGCGTACGACACTCGCCAACCGCTTGTAGCAATATAATTTCCGCATATTAGGAACACAAACAGTGATTTTTTTTGGTTATTTTTACCGCCGAATATCGGCACTTTCCCCTAGCAAAAATCGACTGTATTTTCCCAAAAAGACGTCATATTTTCCCAATCCAAAGTCATATTTTCCCAATCAAAAGGTTCAGTAAAGATATTAAATTTACGCTGTAAGTATTGGTAAAAGAGCTTTCCGTAAGCGTATTACATTTTAATTTTCGCAAAAAACTATATAGTCGTACTATCAGGTTGGGGTAAAAGCCGTACCGCACCTTGATAAAAATAATCAAGAGCTGAATAGCTAGTTCATTATCTAGAACAGTCGATGCTTTTACCCCCACCTTGTAGTCGCGCGCAGGTACCAATTATCCAATGGGTGAGACGCATTTATGTTTTGTCACCAGAATCAATCGAACGCTTTATCGTAGCATAGTATTTATACCAATCTTTAACCAAGATTTGCTCCGATATCAACAATCAATATGTTGCATAATTCAAAATATTACGTATAAAAGGTTAAAAAGAACGACGCAAGTGGCTTACAGAGCATTAGCTCTGTGTTTAAAAAGCTGAATCAGATCACGGGTGATGACGAACAGACTTCGTCAGAAATTTCTGTAGTTACTGAAAGTGAAATTACCCCACCTACCCAGTCTGACCTACCCAACCTTCGAGCGTGATGAGTGAATCTCTTGTCGAGTGCCCTACTCCTATGAGTTCAACTGAATTGTGTGATCCTCCTGGTCCATCTTTTCTCAAGTCAAAGGGATATGAAGAGAATATGCCACATGGATAAGGACCTCACAGAGGCAGACATGGAAGAAAACTGTCTTTTTAAATGATTAAATTACAGTAGTAAAAACATGTTCTGAGCAATAAAACCTTCAAAGTTTTTTGTTTTTGATCTAGACCATACTGATTATTGCTAGCTATATGGCAAATATTCCTCATCATTGGCCAGTCAGTGGTTTAATATTTTGCATTTACTATGATGCCAAAATACCATTAAAGTGCAAGTTTGGCTTCATTTATATTAGCCCTGGAATGATAAAATCTGACATTTCAAAAAAATAAAATAATAAAAATAAATAAAATAAAAAGCCTACCTTAGTACCTACCTACTCTATTATTTTTTTTAGTGTAACCTGAAACATATTTTTTTTGGCCTTATCGACTTTACGGTGACCGAAGATGTCCATTGAAGTAGTAATGCTGGATATTAAATTATTCTAATCGATCGTTATTTGTAATCAGTTTTACTAGTGTGTTATTTATTTTTTTAATACATCAGTGAGTCTCTTTGTTCAAAAGTAATTAAAAAATAGAAAAAAAAACCCGGGTCATAAACCTGTTGTGTCGCCTTGTAAAATGCAACGGAAGACCTGGATTATGGATATTTATGGCGTTGAAAATGGACAACAAAAATGAGCAAAACTTGTGATTAACTGTATATTAACATTTTAAAAGACGGAAATCTTTCTGACGAGTTCTTGCATCTCTGCATAATTTTCAAACACACTGACAAACTGAAATTTTTTCGGAATAATTCAGATTTTTTATACTCCCAAAAATGAATCATCACAGGTGCTCACTCTTGGTTAATTGGATTCTACCTGGAATAACTGGCGTACTGTCCCATCATGGATACTCGGATTCGAAACACTGACTTTGCATTCATTCTTGTGGCACTTGTTACCCCCACATTCGGCACTTCGAGTAAATGACCCTGTTTTGTAAAATGCACTGCCCTGGGGGCATTTTATCGGGGACATTTATATATATATATGATACATGAAAACATGAGCAGCATAGACACAAATAAGCCTGTAGTAATACATTTCTGAATTTGAAGAAGAAGAAAAAGATTTTATTTATTGTTTGTAAACCTTGCTTGGGCCGCAATATTTACATTTCTGTTACTCTTGTGATATCCATTAGCGCATTAGGTTTTGATCACAGTACATATGTCTTGCAACACATATCTAGATCCCATGTAGCTCTTACCCGCATGTGTAATTTTAGTGAGAGCTTGGAGCTCAGTCCAACGATGAGCTCAGTCCCACGATGTGGTACTTTCTTTGTGTCGCTGTTGAATTCCATCAAAACATCTTGTTCCTATTTAGTAAAATTCAATAATGTTCGTCAATGTGATTATTTTGTGTTTTATAAGCTACAGTTGCCACTAATGCAGCTTTAATTAGATAAGTCACTTTTGTGAAAATATGCACAGTGCTTGTGATTTATCACGTTCAGGTTTTGATGTAGCAGGCAGTAGCATCCACTCTAAAGGAAAAAAGAATGTAAACAAATTCTGAGCATTATCCCTATATGTGAATGTTAACATTTCCAGTCACGACTGTTATTTCCGCACCAAAGTTTGTATAGCTCATCAGAAAATAATTACATTGATAATCATAACACACCAACCGTTGTTTAATATTTACTAAATAAAACCAAGATTGTTTGACGGAATGCAATAGCGGTACAAAGAAAGAAATAAGGCTTCGTGAGTTTGAACTCGTAACCCACACTAAAATTACACTTGCGGGGTAATAATAGACGAATGTCGCAATAGTCGAGGTCGCTACCGCTGCGCTAACTGGGCCAGTTGTATTACGTAAGTCTAAGATATGTACAATATATAAAAGCTGATTCGATAATGGATGACATGTGATCAGCAGAAAATGTAAATAATGTGGGTCCCACATTATTTACAAATAATAATAAAACTTTTTTTCCAAACTCACGAATGCAGGGGCACAAATTAGCACTCGCCCAGTCGCCATTGGCGAGTAAAAAATGGTCTGGGCGACCAAAATTTGACTTTCACGCACCCATGTGGCTACCAAAAATATTCAATCCAAAAAAACGGAATAAGGGTAATCATTCAAAACAAACATTTAAGTTCGAGGATTTTACCCGGCAGATTTTGCTTTGGTCCCGTGAACTACATACTTTTGGCCGAAATAGACAATTAAACCCTTAACAAAATAATAACGAAACAAACGTTTGTTTTTATTTTTCCACTGCGGAAACAAGACAATGTTCGAGATGTTGCGATGTACGGTTTCCCACAAAACTGCATGTTACGGTACTCTGCGCTTCGAATGTCAATGTAAAATTACTCCAGTTCCTCACTCATCAAATCACTGGCATTAAGATGCGCTTTGTTCTCAGGAAAGTGATAGATGTGCAAGAGTACATTTGCTGGTATAAAATCAACATTAAATCTGACATGGTAGTGTTTATTTTACACATGATCACACATTTGTGTTATAATTTGAACGGGAAATAATTAAGTTTCACTTCCGGTTTTGGATATTCTAAAACGCGGCGCTTTTGATTAATAAAATGCGGTGCTTTTAGAAATCATCAATAATAATTATATGGCAGAGAATCTGATGTTGATAGAAAAGGTCCCATACATTAATTTTAAAACTGTATGTCAACATAAAATATTTATAACAAAATAAAACATTAATTTAATAATATCTAATCTTTTTTAATCTTTTACAATAAGTTACATATTCTAGTTGTGATCATTTATAACAAAACTCATTAACAATACTATTTATAAATAATTAAATAGATAACTTGGACTTGTAATGATCAGTAATGTTGTTTATGATATTCAATAAACACGGAGTAATGGCATGTAATTGTTCATAAATTATGCACCAGAGTGGTAAAATAAAATAATATTTTGTTGGGCCCCTAAAAATTCTAAGTCGGGGGCCCAGTTGGTAAATAGAGTTAGTCTGTGCCCTGTGCCCCTGCGAATGTATTACTACAGGCTTATATGGGTCTATGCTAATGTTTTCATGTATACATTTCACTGAATAAAAATCAGACAGTTATTTGGCTATTATCAAAATCTGCTTACTTACGGACAGTGTCCCTTTAATTGGTTAACTGTATACTCTTATATGGTTATGGTAAGGTAGCAATGAACAGTTTCTTTGAGAGTTTCACTTTGATAACGCAATCACGATTATAATTACACATTGTAGAGGTGAACAGTTTATTTGTGTTGTAATGCACACTCTAACGCACACGCATCCCTTACATGTGAACACTTGTATTTATGTGCTGATGTGTACTTATAGCACGTCGTGCTACAAAGGTCAATATGTAATCAATATGTAACGCATGTCAAGGATTTGACCAGAGCGAAGCAAGGTCACCCACCTTGATTTAAAATGTTTCGTAGGAAGAACTGATGGTAAAAAAATGGGAAGAAAGTGTCTGGTAAGAACAAATTGTCGTGGCATGTTTACATCTTCCTGACAACCTTATTTTTTTTTCATTATTGTTTAAACACCCTTGATCCGTTATTATGTTAAACTTTGTTCCCAGTTCCAACCCAGATATAATGCTATTTTTATCTCGGCAGCTATTTTACATTTGCATAACACCTTGCTTTTAGTCCTTATATATAATTGTGATTTAACCATCTCTATGTGTTTAACAGCAGGTTGCAGATTGTACTGGAAGAGAAGTGCTAGACGTACAGGGGTAGATTGTCAGACGGGGACGATTTTCTTGTCAAGGATTAAGGTATTACTGACAACACTTGGTTTGTTACACCTTTGTAATAGTGTTTCTAATTTTCTTTTGTCTGTTGTTTTGTGCTTGTGTGGTAATTATGTAAATTTGTCTCAGGGTCTTGCTACAAAAGTGATTGCCATAGTTGTCATGGTCCTTCTTTGAGCTCTATCATTCTTGATGTGTGTCATGCTCTGTGAAGTATATTTTAGTGCACGTTTTTATGAAAGTGGAGCGGACATATAGTGTTACCCTTGGCCGTCGGTCCTGTCTGTATGAACAGTTTTACATTCGAGTCCATTTCACCAAACTTTACACATGTTTACATCTACATGTACATGTATATGACAGCAGTATGTTCTGTACAAAATTAGGTCAATATGAATGATCTTTATCTTCCTTATTTACATGTACATTGAAGTTTTATCTTTTTGCAACTGACTGCTAAAGTGGGGCACCCATGTCCCATGGACACGTTTTCTATGTAATTTATATATAAAAAAAATAACATTACTGTGCAGAGAAGGACACACTGACATTATGACATTTGTAGACACATTTGGGTGAGTTATTGAGTTGTAGACTTAATTAGATATTTGGTGTTTGTATAAATATCCAGTACCCACCTTGCTAATAGAAGTGAACTCGGTAAACAAAATGCAGTGAAAAGGTAAGACAATGATTGTTTATTTTAGCATAATAATAATGATTACATGGTCTACTATCTAGTTCTAAACAAATTGTTCGTTTGTCTTCTATGTCAATGTTTGTATATGAAAGGTAAGTTTTGTTTAACTTTTTAAATCTGTCAAATCCCTATTTCTATGAAGGTCACACGTTACTCTTTTCTCAACTATATAATAGAACGGTACATTCTTGGACTGTCACCTCCTTTTCTCAATTATATAATAGAACGGTACATTCTTGGACTGTCACCTCGTCGCAATTCAGCAGCTGATGGCTTCCTTGATGAAGGTGTAAACTACTTAATATAATTTGATACCAAAAAAGTCCGCAAAAAAAATCTAAATAACAAAATGATTATGCCTACAAGCTGTTCCAGCTTTAACATGTCTAAAGAATAAATGACTTGTTCAAACACTCATCTGCCCCATCAACTATATCTGTACAATCAAGCAGGGATATAATTAACAGTTGTCCATCGATCAAAGCTAAGTAAAGTGTTCGCTAGAGTTAACATCTGATTCTGTTGATTCAAGAACGCTTAATGTGGCTTGGAACATCAATACGAGCAAAGGGAGGCTACTATGGGTAGACTCAGTTCAACAGTATATGTTTGCTTTCTTATTTTGTGCATACATTGCTATTCTTTGATGTTTTCTTCATACATTCAAATTGTTTAAAGATAGTTTATATTTTGCCGATGGAGTTATACTCTAATACGAAAAATGGCTAAACATGCTTAAGGATATTCTTATAAATACAATTTTTTTTAATTTGCTAATTGTTGTCCAGTTAGATTTTTTACCATATCGTCCACATAAGTATCTACAAAATTAATATGCTCTTTTGTGGTTGATAATACCGGTAGTATTCAAATATAAATTATAATTACTTTAAAATTATTATGATTTCATTTCTATACTTAGATAAATTGATCCCACTTTTTTTTTGTATCGATAAAAATGTTTGCGCCATTACATTACCTTAAAGGGACACTGTCCGTAAGTAAGCAGATATTGAGCATAACCAAATAACTGTCTGACTTTTATTCAGTGAAATATATACATGAAAACATGAGCATAGACACTAAGAAGTCTGTAGTAATACATTCGTGAGTTTGAAGAAAAAAAAGCTTAAATTATTATTTGTAAATAAAGTGGGACCCACCGTATTTACCTTTTCTGCGATCACGTGACTTCCATTAGCGCATTAGGTTTTCACCATAGTATTTAGTGCGTAATATGTATAGCCCGCTTAGCTCAGTTGGGAGCTAGGTCGACCACTTTACGTTCACTATTATTACCGCGAGTGTAATTTTAGTTTGGGCTGCGAGTTCAAACGCCCGAAATGGTTTCTCTTTTTTTTGTACCGCGACTGAATTCCATCAAACAGTCCTGCTTTAATTATTAAATATTCAGTAATGTTTGGCGTGTAATGTTTGCGAACATAATTAGTATGTGTTTTATAAGCTAAAAGTTACGGACAATGTCCCTTTAATTAAAAACAATAATTGTTAATGGGCTATCATTGTTCCACCACTTGAGCGATTATAAGGATATAAGGATAACTGATGAAGGAGTATTTATAATGGGTGATCAATACATGCATCACGGACCAGAGTGCATTGTCTGGTACAGCAGGAGGATGAATATTGATTATTGATGCTGGTGCTACATTAGACAAACAGTCATGCAATTAGTAATATGTTTTGAGCTTTTCTGGCCAGTCATAGTAGGATGGTAATGCATATTGTCATGTGATATGAGCTTTCCTGGCCATACATTGTGCTTAGTAATGCATACATGTAATTATTGTCTTGTGTGAGATTTTATGGCCAGTCATTGCAGGATGCATGGAAATGGGCAGTCTTGTGCGAGCTTTTCTGGCCAGTCATAGCAGGATTGAAGGACAGTCAGTCTTTAGCAGGATGGTCATGCATAATGTCTTGTGTCAGCTTTTCTGGCCAGTCTTAGCAGGATGCATGGTCATGCATAACGTCTTCTGTTAGCTTTTATGGCAAGTCTTAGCAGGATGGCAATGCTTAGTCATCTGTTGTGAGCTTTTCTGGCCAGTCGTAGCAGGATGGTAAAGAAAGGTCTGAGCTTTTTTAGTCGGTGACATTGGAATAATAATGCATTAAAAATATTATTTGTGTAATACCGTCTTTTCTGTCTGTTAGTTATGCTTTAAATGCCCTTCACATTACTGTAACTTTAAATAGTGGTCATGTGATACCTTTTTACCCTTAGCTTGCTATGAATGTATAATGGACTGTCTTTTCTTTAAATTTAGACCATTCTATTTATGTTACAAAGGGGTGTTTTGGAGAAATGACTGATGAGCAGCCAGACATTGTAAACCCTGATCAGCTTGCAAGTTACTCACAGGCTGATCTGGGTTTACAATGGACTCAAAGGCTGTTATAGTCGCCCTTGGCAGGCTAAGGGTTAATAGATAGAACTTTTTTGTTTCAATAGTTTTGGCATTTTTTAGGAAACAAAATGTGTTGAAGTGCTAAATTATTTGGCTGGAGTTTAACTTGCAAACTGTGTTAAGAAATCTTTATAATGCTTGATAAATAGGTGAAAATAGTGGCTTTTAGGTTCCTGTTGCTAAGTAGAGCATATAGGTTTGTGTTCCATGGAAACAAGATTAAGTTTTCATTTCCAGGGCAAAACTTAAAAAACCCAATCAAGATTCATTGTCCTAGAAGTGTTTTTAAAATCAGTAGCTTAGCAAACACATTAAAAATAAGCCTGTTGCGGGGAATATTGGTGATTGCTTCTTCTTGCTTTTTATTTGACCTGGAGAGTTGTAGATTGCCCTAGAGATGTTTTTAAAATCAGTAGCTTAGCAAACAAATAAAAAATAAGGCAGTTGCGGGGAATATTGGTGATTGCATCTTGCTTTATATTTGACCTGAAAAGTTTTAGTCAATGTTATGTCTTTCCAGGTATTTGATAAAAGTTCAAAGTATTTAATAATTAACAGTTTTGTCTTTAGGCAGTTTTTAACAACTTCTTTCAAGATTCTGGTGAAAAGGTGGTGTTGGTGGGCATTGAGGTTTGAATTGACGGGATATGATGTGGTAAAAATAACCACTGGATAAAAGCTTCAATGAGGTTCATTCATTTTCCGTTTGTATCACAGTTTGCGTCATCAGTTCTAGTGCAGTAATACTGAAACCGATTCTGCATGACTCGGTAATTGATATCGCAAACTAATCCCACGGCTAGCCCAATGTTCTGTATGCGCTCAGATAATATAACGGTAACGTGTGTTGTTTGTCCCTTTCGCTGTTATTATGCATTTTCATTGTTTATATCTTCCATGTTCAGTTTTATTCTTTATTTCGTTCACTGATTTCATTTTCAGTGCAAATGCAGTCTATCCAAACATTCTTCTGTACATTCAAAAGAATATTTTTAAAACTACAAAATAATTGAAAACTTAGGCTGAAATAGACAATATTTAAGTAGAATCATAAAAAACATGTTTTCTTGCAATATTCCCTAGCAGCAGTTGTACTAAGTGACATCATCTGTTTTAAGATCTGTTTTAAGATGTGCATTAACTTATTCACAAATTATACAAACTTCAGTTGCCTGTCGTCAGTTTTTAGCTCGACTAATCAAAGATCAGCAGAGCTTATGCTGTGGTGTGTCGTCTGTCTGTCCGTCTGTCTGTTTTTTTTGTGAAACTTCACAGGAATGTTGCTGTTGATGTCTAGTTGATCCTAGAAAAAAATCAGGTGGGTCGGAAATTCAAGATGGCCGCAGCGGCTAAAGATAGATTTCAAAAAACATTAAATGATATTGATTTGGAACCTTAACTAAAATGACTGCCATGACATTTAGTTGATCCTAACCAAAGTTTATTTTGTTTTGGATGTCAAACATGAAACTTAACAGAAATGTTGCTCTTGATGTCTAGTTGATCCTAGCAAAATTTCAGGTGGGACGGAAATTCAAGATGGCTGCCATGGCTAAAAAAATTTTTTTTTTTTAAAATATATTGCAGCAACTACTTCTTGTAAAACTATAAGTGATATTGGTATGGGACTTTTTCTAAAATGATCAGCAGGACATGATGTTGGTCCTTGTTGAAAAATCTTTGTTTACATAGAGTTATATAGTAAAAACTACTCATCTGAAACTACTTGACAGATTTTCATGGAACTTCACAGGAATGCTAATCTACATGTAGCTATCAAAACGTATCAGTAGAGCTTCAAGGTCATTGACCTCTTGTTATAATTTGGAGACGAGAAATCAATAGCTACATGTACTATAGCAAAAAACAGGTCTTAAGATATTAACTAACTATTGATTATGGGATTGCATGGAAAAAAATTAATGAAATTAAAACACTTAGTATTGAATTTAATGATGGCTCATCAGATGAAGTCGCAAATAAAAAGGTACTATGGTCTTGATAGCATTTTGAATACATTTAGCATACTTGACCAGTCATCACCTTTTGAGTTTGGATTCATTAGATCAAGGTCACTGATTTTAAACTTTACCTTGCTACTGATTTTAAGCTTGACCATGAAACTGGTTAGATTTATGTAATTAATGTTGTTATCCAAGTTTCACTTGACCAATCTTCTTAAAATGTGGTGTGCACATTCATTTCTTGTTTGTATTGATTTGAAGTCAGTCGTGGTTTAACATTTTAGATAAGTAGGGCAAGGGTGAAGGTCAGAGTGAACTAAACATTGACCTTGAAACTGATTCAAGTTATAAGTTATCTTAGATTCTACTAGACAAATCTCCATGAAATTTTGTATACAAGTTTGTATTAGTGTTGCGTTACTCGCAGGCTGATCTGGGTTTACAATGGACGCAAAGGCTATTGTAGTCGTGCTTAGCGGGTTAAGGGTTAATAAGTCAATGCAAAATTAAACTGGCCCTTGAAAATGGTTGTGTTTATGTACATGTACAAGTGATCAAGTTCTTCTAGACAAATCTTTACAAACATCTGTATACATCTACATGTTTTCTTTTCTTTTTTTCGCCATTGTCCAGACTGAACTTTAAATACTACTCAAGATAACTGTAGCTTCCTACAAATATTAACAACAACAAAAAAGTACCATTACTCTCTGTGGTTTTTACTTATTGATGTCCCTTGTTAGTATACAATCATGAACTATTCAGTGTAGTGACTGCGCTTCTGAGCAGCTACTTTGCATTGGCGGCATTCTTGGTAAACTTAGTTTAGGTGTTCTTTGGAGATGGTCAGCAAAACAGCCATCTTGCTAAAATCAGACCCTCAATTACGCTACGATATTCTCCGCTATGACTTAGCAGCAGAGCGGGTCAAAGTGTAATTAGGGTCTAATTTTAATGAGATCGGCAACATATTTATAGAAACATGTATACATAGTGAGTAAATATGGTTGTTCATAATATAATGCTCCCAAGATGATGGATAAAGAATCAACAATTGCATGCATATACAATTATAATACAGTGTGTAATCTATCTAGTCTCTTTTCATGGCTTTATATGTATAGGTTATAATTATTTATTAGAAATTTAAGAAAACAAGAACTCGGTTCCTTTGAAATTCTGGCAACTTCCATTTACCGGCACATGAGTAGCAGTTGAGCCCGTCAACTGTTTAGCAGGACCCTCTTGTAATTGACAGCTGTCATAGTTGATTTTCTCTGATTTTATCAAGATGTCCGCTCTACACATGACAAGTAAGGAGAGCTTAGTTTCTTCATATTAAATCAAACCACTTACTGAAATCAATTGATAGATATTGCCAATTTTGTTGGGATATGTAAAAAAAGACTGCAGACACTGGAGATCTCTGGATACTCATTGGATGTAAGATTTGGTTGAATTATACATTTTGAAAAGAATTATCCCTTCTACCTCTTGATGTTGTACCATAAAAGTTGCATGTGTTTGTTTATGCTCATTTTTCCCAGTGAAACTGATTCCCTTTCCAAAAAAGAGAAAAGATTACACACTGCTGTGATGGTTTTACATACCGGTAGATTGTACTGTAGGCTGCATTTGTTTTAAGGAGTATGTCCCCTTTTGTGTAATTCCATTGGATTGCTTTGAAAAAAATAAAAATTAGAACCCAAATAATCTTGAATATGTTTGGGTGACACTTTCAGTATAATATGTTTTTAACATTTTTCTAGGCAGTGCTACCCTTGAATTATAAATACATACTTTAATAATAAATATGTGAATTAGTCTATTCACACATGACCTTGAGTATGGTATAAGCTGAGTGTATCAATACACATGTTTATCAAGTTAGTATTTATTATTGAAATATAGCACAGTCTAGATAAAAGTGTAAACATTAAACTGCAAGTTACATGATTATTGGAGTTTTATTTTTGTTGTTGATGCACTTTCAATGGGATTCCACAAAAGGTGACATAGTCCTTACCCCACCATGCCCAACTAGCAATACACACTTCAGCCAGCATGGCCAATTATTTTAAAGCCGTTTTAGACCATGATGGTCTAAAAGAAAAATAATCTAACTTTCTTTGGTTTAGTTTCACAATCTGCAATCTATAGTTTTTATGCCTTAGTGTATGCTTGTTGCGCATGGTGGTTTACATGTAATTAGATATTGTTTGCATGAATGCCTGTATCTGTTGTTTTATATTTTATTTTCGTGTCTTTTTAGTTTCTGTTTGTTGATATTGTAGAGTGTATCCATCTACTCGGCATGCCTTACCAGAACAAATCAGAGCAGGTTATTAAAAAGAAAAACGAGAGGGATGCCCTTATGCGACATTTAAAAATGGATCGCGCAAAAGTCTCACGGACTGTTGCAGACATGGTTCAGTATTGCCTTCAACACCAGGCGGATGACCCGCTAATTTATCCGGTCAAGGAAAATCCATTTAAGGAAAAGAAAACGTGTCAGTTGTTATAAATGCTCAAATGGTGAATGGTACAGGATTATAGTGCTTCTCACAATATCTAAAACTAACAAGAAAGCAAAAGTGTGTCTGTTTAAAAGTCAGATGTATGGACAATTAAATATTCGAATGACAGATACATTGAGACGGATTTACGGAAATATCCAAGTTGTGCTTTTTAAAAATGTATTTATGCACGGGTATTTGGGCGATGTGTATCACATTATAAAGGAATAATCTTTAATCATGTAAAAAGAAAAACCTATTTCATCAATATTCGTTTACACTGATTAGACACAGTCTGTGGGGGAATTTTTGTACACTTTTTTGCACAGTTTTGCAAAGAAAGTTCTAACCTGTCTACATGGGTAACACAAAGTAATAGCTAGGTATTTAAACTTGTACAATTACATTGTTGAAATGTGATGCAAACTGTTCATTTTTAAAATATATTTATTTAGATCTGATCTAGTCTTAAAAGGTGAAGAAGTGTTCGGGGGGAAAAATCCACTTAAATACAAATATTTAAAAGCTGAAGAATTTGTAATAAATGTTAATATAAATGTAATCAATTTATGTATTAACCAAAACACATGCAATTGCATACTGATTTTCTTTTAATTGATATAGTTCTAAAACAAAGCATGAAAAAGCAATGAGGGGTAAAGATAATGTTATTATGTAATAGTAAGATGTGTTCACAATTTACATGTGATGCACTAGGGCAAAGTAATCTGAAATATAAGTAATGCTTATTGAAATGGTATATTGATTAGAAGTAATTTTACTTTGAAGCTGGAGGTAAATATTTTAATATTGAGGGTGATGTGGTTGGGGTGGGATAGGAATATTTTTCCTTTTCACTTTTTAACCATACCGTAGTGTTTTTTTTATAAATAATAGATGCATTCTACTGAAATAACAGTACTTGTACACCAAATTTAATCATTTTTTTTGCTATTTTAGGAATCATTAAATATGGTTTGCAGATATTAAAATATTGACGAAAAACTCATCTAATGCCGTGTTTTTTTAGAATGATGATTGCCATTCGTCCTTTTGAACATAACATTTAGACATTTAGACAAGGTTTAAAATCTAAAGATTAAATCTGGGCTTCTAAAACCCTGTGTGGTTGCCGGGGTAGAATACAACCACTGCAAACACACCGTCACATGCAGAGGGGTAGGACCCCACCCCCCATTCATATTCATTTTGTCATTTTTTGTTCATGCTCATTAAAGGTCTTCATCATGACCCCTGCATTGTTTCAGGTGCCATCTCGCTCACATCACGAAGAGCAGTGGCAGAAAAACAATAAACCTGGCTCCAGCGTAAATGGGAGTTTTTACGATAGAATTTGCAGCAACTCTGCAGTTCAGGGTGAGACGGTTCTAGGCCCATTTTCCATATTTTATCTCGATGTACATGGAAGATGAGCCTGGCATGTTCATGCCTGTTAGGCGCCATATAACCTGTAATGTGTTGGTGCGCCTTAAAACCCCACTTCAATTCAATTCTAAAATTTTGCTGAAATGACTCTATAAGGTAGGTTTATGTATAATGTTTTGGTTAAATTTGGAGTCTTAAGCTTTTTGACCTAGAAAACTGCTGAAGAATATTATTCCAGCTCTGTCTAAATGCGTTTTGACAGAGTAGACTGTCTGTTACCATTATGGTGTAAAATTACTTTGTGGAAGTCAAGTACAATTCATCAAGTATGGTTATTTAGAAATCTGGAAAAAGAGAAATTTCTATTATATTGACCTAGTGTTGGAGACTTAATTTCATTAGGGGGAATGAATGTGAGTGCTTGTTGCATTATAGTGTCAAAATAGTGTCTGCATGTAGTGTTGTTTGGAAGGAAAAGGTAATTAAATTGTGTTCAGTAAGAGCATGGTAGATTTATATGTAGCCAAATAGGCACCTGGAACTCCCTTTCTTCCTCTTGCATGTGTGCTGTAGGAGCTTACTCATCAATTATTCATATGCAGTAGTTAGAAAAAGTGGCATAAACAAGTATATTTTTGAGGCATGACATTTGTAATGGAACAGGAAAGTAACATTTTGACTGTTAGGTATTTTCTCATTCCTATCTCTAAAGGATAGCGATTAAATTATTGCTAGTCAAACTATCATTTTTTAGGAGACTGATTTTTTGCATACATTCTTGATCAAAAATAAAAATTGCTATATATGTATGTACGGATTCTTTTTATGCCCCAACCACCGAATGGTCAGATTTTACATTTTTCACTGATAGTTTTCACTGGGGGCATTTGTGTCCCATAGACACATTTCTAGTTCCTTTTGATTCATATGCCTTACTAGTAGTGAATATAAAAATAAAATTGTTTAATAAAATACAATACTGAATAGACAAATATAAATCTGGTGCTTGTAGAAAGAAGAAATATAACTGTCCTTAGGAATATATAGGAGTAAACCCTATCTACGTACAATCTCATTACAATAAAATCCTAATTACGCTTTGATACTCTGTGCTATAGGATCTGACAACACTGCCTTGGAGGTCACATCAGATCGACCTTTCATCAAATCAATATTCATGAGAAGATCAACTAAATGCAAACAATGAAATTGTGCGTTTCATATACACTTCAGATGAAGTTCGAGTGAAATGAACAAACAAAAATCCACATAAATATAGTCTTTAATATTGAGTTCTGCTCAACCCGGGGCTAGAGGGCGTGAGCGGTAGCTAGCATATTTCACTACCGCTCATGAACAGTCTCAATCAAACCGAGACTGCAATATTTCGTATGTGTCGTGCTCGGCCGTTTCCAAAGGTCCATTATCATACTCTTTTTTTGTGTGTTATTGCTGTGGATGGCACGATAAGTTCAAAGAAATGCACTAAATGGCATGTTTTACGTCAAGAATACGAATAAAATCATGGGCGCTGTCATGTGTTTTGAAAATATATATTCTACTGAGATTAATACGACATTAGGTTTTCTGAAATAGTATGTCATAGTACGTCTGTCCCGCTTAGCTCAGTTGATAGCAAAGTTGAGTATTATTTTAGTGTGGGTTCAACCCAACGAATCCGCACATTTTTTTATATTGCTATTGAATTCCGTCACTTTTTTTTTTCCCAGTAAATATTCAATAATACTCAGATTATTTTGTGTTTTATAAGCTAAAAGTTACGGACATTGTCTATTTCAATACCGAGCATAGACTGCTCGACAGCGTTTGACTGAAACGCGACATGAGCAGTGAAGCAGTCTATACCTAGCAGTTTTGTAGGCTGAAATCTGATCAATCTTACGTGACCTCCAATGCAGTGTTGTCAGATCCTTAGCAGTGTAGAGTATCGTAGCATGATTTTAATGAGATTGATCTACATACATGTATAATGCGGTGCTGTACAGTGCTAGCGTGTAAGGATCTGTGATCTATCATGCCTTTTAGGCGCCATATAACCTTTTCATGTGTTGGTGCGCCTTAAAACCCCAATTCAATTCAATTCCAGAACCCCAGTATTCAAAGTCTTTGATAAGAACACTCCTTTCTTGTCAGTTTCGATTTTTACCTCTGTGCCTATATTTTGAAGTTTTATTAACACCATTATCTGTAAAAAATATTTATGTATATATAAAAAGTTAACACTCTGATCATAAAAGGTAAAATTTATGCAAAAATTATTAAGCAAACTAAAAATAACTAAAATACGCATTGGCACATCTTGGGGTTGTATTATATAAATGTATGTAGTATTTGTTAATAGACATACATTTTGTTATTAAGCTAGCTCTGTATTTTCTAATTAAAATAAGTTATGTTATAATAGTTCATACTGTTTGGTTACCAGGCTCTTTTTGTATTGTTCTTTTTTTTCTGCAATAAATGTATTATTTTTTTGTTATTGGTTGATCTTTTTCTTTTATACCAGTTTCTTACACTTCATTTCAGTAAGAACATTTCCTAATGTTTAATTAAGCGTTGTATTGAATAATTAACATTTCATAAGGGTCATATTTAAAGGGACACACGACAATCTTGTTTTTATCAAGCATTTAAATCGGCATTTCAGTTTATTAATCTAGTATCAGTTTAAACCTGCTTGCATATAATTAGTGGGGGGTGGTGGGGTGAGTGCTATAGGTTTGCACCCCGTCCGTCCTTCCGAAATGCTTGTCCTGACCATATTTCAATACTATAACACCAAAATAAGGTCACTGTGACCTCTGTCATAGAAAATGCTTGTCCGGACCGTATTTTCAATACTATAACACTTAGAGATACCAAACTTGATATGTGAATACATCTTGGGATAGCGATGTGTCGCGTACCAAAATAAGGTCATTGTCACCTTGACCAGTGACCTCTGTCATAAAAAATGCTTGTCCGGACCATATTTTCAATACTATAACACTTAGAGACACCAAACTTGGTATGTGAATACATCTTGGGATAGCGGTGTGTCGCGTATCAAAATAAGGTCATTGTGACCTTGACCTTGATCTTTGACCTCCATCATAGAAAATGTCTGGAAAATGTTTGTCTGGGCCGGTGGGGGACTATGTATTTCCCTGCAATTCTTGATGCTGTTGTTAAATTTAATTTTTGAGTTTTCATTTCTTCTTATTCTACCATGTAAGGTTTCAGTATGTTATTGGTGCAATATAATCAACAGTCAGTAATAAACAGAAACAATTTGCTTTATACTATTACAGAGAAATAACAATTCTTAAGTCACTATTTTTATAATTAATATTTAATGATTGTCAGAACAAATGCTGAGCAAACCAAGTTTTGAAGAAAAAAAACGTGATGCCGTGATTTTTTTTTAAAAAATCTTGATTGATGTGTGTCCTTTTAATAATTTTACTAAGACATTTAAATATATTATCAACCTTTTAAAAACACATGCAAACATAGGTAATTTAATGATGGACACTACATTTAGACATTTCACAAGCTCCATATAGAACGATCTCCATAACTCTATATTCAATCTTCAGAATAATTAAAAGCAACAGTTGCTTCATGACCTGGATAGTAAAGACACTGCTTCTAAAACTTTCTCGCCTTTCACCACTGCGGGTTTGAATCCTACTGGGAACTCAACTTGTCAGGTGAGAAAGTGTAGATTCTTACGGCTGGTGGGAGGTATAGAGTACTGGTTTTACCCTTGAGAAATTGGGTGGTCTGCCTCTACCACAACAAAAAGGACCGTCATATATGGCCTAACAGGTGCTAAAAATGAAGTAAAACACCATTCAGCGAAGAGAAAAAAAAGCAACGGTTAATATAAGTGTCAAAAAACACTTTTTACCAGATATTAAGGATATTTCTGACTGCATTTACTGGAGTAGTGACAATCTTCTAATATGCGGTTGGCAATTATAGGACTAAATGGTCGATAGTTTCTTAAGTCCATTTTTTAATAATATTACTCAATGCTCTCGACAACTTCAGAAAGATTCCTGTTGTCCCAAAGGCTTGTGAATGCATAATTCCATTTTCGTAGTTCCCAAGAATTTGTGGCCTGCATTGCAGACAAGACACATGTGTATCTCTTTGTCCATCATCTTGCATCTCTGTTGTCCATTATTGTCACGTTTTTATTTCTTTATATTTCTTCATCAAACTTTCAATCAAAACACTTCATGGAGATAGTCATCTGAACATAAATTAAACATAAAGAACATTCTATTAATTTTAGAATTGTGTAAATCCTGGTTTCAAGAAAATCCTGGTTTCAAGAAACTCATGACTCAGACAGTCTATATTTGTTTCTCAAAGCAATTTAAAGACTGAATCTGTTCTCAGAATGAATTTAAATGAAGCATACTCAGTCTAGTATTAAGTGATGTCATAATACCAAGAAATGATGTCATGATAGAAACATCAAAATTTAAATATGAATGAAGCATTCTGGTTGGTTTCAAAAGATGCAGTGATAAAAATTGAACCAATGAATTAGCAAGGAGGAGAGACCCCATCCATTCTCAGGACTGATTGAGTTTGTACTGTAATGAGATTCTTGAAATCAATAATCACAAAATTCTGAAATATAAAATAATTCTAAAATGACTTAATACTCTAGTCAACATCAAGTTATGGTCTATATTAATGTTTATGATCACGAAAACAATATTGCCTATAGCCATTTCATTCTTTATATTTTTTCATCAGACATAATTATTAGTCCTATTATATATCATATATAAGTCATAACAATAGTCAAGTGACGGCAATCATACAAGGTCATAATAGTGTATGTTCATTTGTTGTTGGAATGGGTTTTAAGGCACACCAATGGTACAACAGGAATAACCATTCAAGACCCGCCCTCCATTTACATCGAGATAAAAATATGCAGAATGGGCCTAGAACCTTCAACCCTGCAGAGATGCTGCAGATTCTGTTGTAAACATTACAGCTGGAGCCATGATCATTGTTTTCTGCCACCACTCGAGTAGCAGCTAAAACAATACAGGAATCATGATGACGACCTTTAATGAACATGACTTAAATGAACCCCTCTGTCTGGACAGGCAGTGGTCCTATTTCTATTTCTGCCCGGGAACCACACGGTGTAGGGTAAGTTTAAAAGTCATTTTTGGCCACAGCATTAACATTCAGTACAACTTACTTTTGTTTCTTCTTAAAATATTACTTATCTACACTTAATGACAACAGCCATGTGACCAGACTAATCTGTCAAACTTCATACTCCGCGTTCACTATCATTCTTCTGGGACATGACTGGCAAGCAACACATGCTCCAGAGATCACCCATCAAGTAATTTGTACAGCAGTTTGTGAGACAAATTGCCTCCAGAATGGATAAAAAATGAAACTGATTATTCTGAAATTGTATTGTAAAAATGGAGATATTTACCATATGTAAAAGATTAATAGGCCATAACATTTATTAAATGCATCTCGAAACTGTTCAGTTTGGGAGCATGGAGTAGTAATGTATGCTGACATTTTGCATCATCTTATAGTATACAACTATCTACTTCTGTTGAGGTCAATGGTTAAAACTATTCATCCAAGGGAATGTCTATTGATACGAAGCAGTGAACTATGGGCCGAGATGCAATCGAGGTCAGTAGTTCACTGCTGAGGGTCAATAGTCATTCCCGGGATGAATAGTTTTAACGGTTGACAGAAGTAGATAGTTGTTTTATTATAATGAATCAGAGGAAAAAAGTAAGAAAATATGTTGAGTAGTTTATTCACTGTTTTCTTTAACAGATTCAGTGCTTTTGAATGTCTCGCTTGCACTAATTCTTCCAATTCTTCTTCAGTTGATCAATGAAAACGTGCGTCCTTTTAATTTTTAATACTATGTCATTGAGCGCTTATGGTAAATAATTGACATTGGTAATAAAGCACTTGAATGATCTGGAAGATACTATTGACTCGGCAAGAGAACTATTCACCCGAAAGAGAACTATTGACTCGCAAGTATGGTTTAAACCGGATTGGACACGTTTGAACACGTTTTCAAGTCAGTAGTTCATACTAATGACTTCCACATGACTGCTTTTCAGCCAATAAAAACTACGTAAATAAAATATATATAAAAATGTGAACTAGCGGTACTTGACATTATGTTCAACACACTTAGAAAAAATACTCCCGTTGATTTTCATTCTGTATTAACATTAGTCGAACCAGCTTCGTTTTATTAGCTCTGCTGGCCCTTATGGGATGGCGAGTTGTCCGTCTTCCGTCCGTCGTCCGTCCGTCGTTAACTTTTGTCTCGTTAAGACGATAGGGCCTTCATTTTTCATCCAATCTTTACCAAACTTTAACAGGTTGTTAATATCAATAAAAGCTTGGACAAGTTCGAAAACCAGCCAGATCGAACCAGTAACAACGGAGTTATGGCCCTTGGTTTAGTTAAAAATGCTATATTTTGCCTGGTTAAGACGATAAGGCCTTCATTTTTCATCCGTTTTTTCCAAACTTTAACAGGTTGTTAATATCAATGAAAGCTCGGACAAGTTCGAAAACCAGCCAGATCGAACCAGTAACAGTGGAGTTATGGCCCTTGGTTTAGTTAAAAATGCTATATTTTGCCTCGTTAAGACGATAGGGCCTTCATTTTTCTTCCGATCTTTACCAAACTGTACCAGATCTTTAATATCAATGAAAGCTTGGACAAGTTCGAAACCAGCCAGATCGGACCAGCAACAGCAGAGTTATAGCCCTTGATTTAGTTAAAAATGCTATATTTTGCCTCGTTAAGACGATAGGGCCTTCATTTTTCATCCGATCTTTACCAATCTTTATTATCTTGTTAATATCAATGAAAGCTTGGATAAGTTCGAAAACCAGCCATATCAGACTAGTAACAGCGGAGTAATGGCCCTTGATTTAGTTCAAAGGGCTCGTTAAGACGATAGGGTCTTCAATTTTCATCCGATGTTTATTACCAAACATTACCAGATTGTTAATATCAATGAAAGCTTGGACAAGTTCGAAAACAACCAGATCGGACCAGCAACAGCGGAGTTATGGCCCTTGATTTAGTTAAAAATGCTATATTTTGCCTCGTTAATATGATAGGGTCTTCATTATTCATCCGATCTTTACCAAACTTTACCAGATTGTTACTATCAATGAAAGCTGCAACAAGTTTGATAACCAGCCAGATTGGACCATTTACACTGGAGTTATGGCCCTTGATTTTCTGAAATATGCTATATTTTGGCCTCATTAAGAAGAAAGGGCCTTCATTTGGCCAGATTTCATTGAAATTTTTCAGGGATGATCAGTACCAAGCCTAGTTGTACATATCATCACCGAATGATTTTGGCGGAGTTATGTCCCTTTAAAGGTTTTAATACACAAACTTTGTTCTGACTAGTTCTCCTGAACCCTGGGCGGATTTAAACGAAACTTTTTAGGGATGATCAGTTCCAGGTCTAGTTGTGCAAATCTTTGCCGTGTTCCAGTTGAATGCTTTTTGGCAGAGTTGTGGTCCTTTAAAGGTTTTGATACACAAACTTTGTCTGGACTATTCTCCTGAACATTTCCCCACATTTCAACGAAACTTTACAGGGATGATCAGCACCAAGCTTAGTTGTGCATATCATCGTCGCATTCCGGTTAACAGATTATTGGTGGAGTTATGGCCCTGTAAATGTTTTTGATACACAAACATTTTCCGGGCTAGTTCTCCTGAACCCCTGGCTGGATTTTAACGAAACTTGACAAGGATGATCAGTATCAAGCCTAGTTGTGCATATCATCGACATATTTGGGTTGAATGATTTTTGGCAGAGTTATGACCCCTTAAAGGTTTTAATACACTAACTTTGTACAGACTAGTTCTCCTGAACCTCTGGCTGGATTTCAACGAAACTTGTCAGGGACAATCAGTACCAAGCCTAGTTGTGTATTTCATCACCATGTTCTGGTTGAACGATATTTGAAAGAGTTATGGCCCCTTGTGCATAAACTTTATCTTTAGCCAGTAGAGCGTCCACAGGCCCTCTTGGGCCTCTTGTTATTTGATTGAATATACAAATCAAACTAAATGCCAGCATACAACACTTCTACTGATGCCCCTGAAGCAAGGCGTATAGTAATCACAGCGTCCATCCGAATCAATCATGTTTCAGCTATAACTTTAAAAGTCTGAAGGGAATTCATGAAACTTCACAAAATGTTAATCACAATGAGAAGATGTGTCACGCACAAAAATCATGAATCATAACTCAAAGGTCGAGATCTCACTTGGTCAAACCTTTCGGGGGTATTTGTTATGTACCGTGACATCTTCTTTTGCAGAACATATTTTCTCCCCATGACACATGGTCGAAGTCCAAACAATATTATTTTCTTATAAAATCTTGCGACGCCTGTTTAAGAGGTTTCGGTGACAACCCATTATTATTTCCCGCTACACTTGATGAAAATACCCATGTGACCAGACCAGTATGTCAAGGTCATTATGTCAACCAACCATACCAATATTTAAAAGGGTCAAACTCATGGTCTTAGTTCAGAAGTACCGAAACAACCATTCATTTCACTGAAAAACTCAGATGGCGGGAGGTATACAGTTCTGGTTCTACCCAGGAAAAATGGGGTGGTCTGCCTCTACCACAATAAAATCGACCATCATGTGCTAAAAATGACGTAAAACACCATTTAAATAAATATTGGAAAACCTATGTATATATATTTAGAATTATATATTATTTATAAACTTGTGGCTTTCTGCACTGTTAAAGGCAAAATATGCTTATAAACACATAAACTGAAACAGTTGATGCACTCGGAAGCGTTATAACTTGGAGAATTATGCTAACAAATAAACTTAATAAAATTAAACTACAAACTATGCCGAATAAATTTCCTGTACTAATTACGCTGTATCCCCTACACGCTGCACCGACGCTAAGCACAACACAGGAATTGTGCAGATCCAAATGGTTAATTTATAGCACAGGTAATGTTTACATTAAACACGAGGGTTAAAAAGTCAACGTGCCTTGGTACATCGGGAAATTTAATGCAAATTTGACGGTAATATTATACACAAAGTCTCTATCATCTCCCTTAAGGAACAAGCATATTCTGACTTTAAGAACAGGATAACTAAATTATATTTGAAATAATGTGCGTGTTTTGAGAAATTAATTGTGTAAAAATATTTTAACAGGCATCCACACTGCACATGTGGAATAACGTTAATTTTCAAAAAATTCCCTTGTTTTGTTAATTAAACTGGACACTTTTAAGTAAAACATCTGCTGACAAATTCAAAACAGTATATAAAACCCTTGGATCCAATGACAGCCTATTAACCATGAAGGTGTCTTTATGTAAAATTTGTTTAAATAAACCAAAAAATGCCAACCTCATGTATATAGCCTGAAACTTCTCCATTGTTGCTCTCACATCACATGACAGAGTGGAATATCATTGGAATAGAAGGTATTATATATACTCAACAAAAAATAAACGGCCGCTGATGAGGATGCTGATTGTCTAGACAGCAAAACAGGAAAAAATTAATGATGTTTTAAGAATAATTAGATAGACCGCCAACAATAGTCCAACCGCCCCGGCGAAATTTTCTGGGACTGTTCCAGAACTGTTCTAAAGCAGTTCTGGATAATTGTTCTAGAACTGCTCATGAAATGTTCTGCATACGTCCTAGAACAGTTTAGATACACAAGTTCCAGAACTATTCTAGAGCTTTAGTTTTTGAACAATTATCCCTGAATGGTTCAAGAATGATAGTTCCAGAAATTTTGTCTCATTTAACACTCAAGAACTGTATCAGAACTGTTCTAGAACAGATGAAGAACATTTCATGAACAGTTCTTGAATAATTATCCCAGAACCGTTCAAGAACTATTCTAGAACTTCTGTTCTTGAATGGTTCAAGAACGATAGTTCCAGAAATTTTGTCTCATTTAACGTTCAAGAACTGTATTTGAACTGTTCTAGAACAGATGAAGAACATTTCATGAACAGTTCTTGGAACAAGTATCCCAGAACCGTTCAAGAACAGTTCTTGAATGAAACTTTATTTTTAGAATGCAATATCCAGCACATATATGCATATAAACAAGTTGAGATTGTTGATTGTAGTAAATTTCTTGTAAACTATAAACATAAATTGATTTTTTTTATTTTTTCCAAAATTACCTTTTACACATTTTGTTTCAGAACCATTGTCTAATAACCATGGTTGACCATTATTAACCTGGGTTGACCATGGTCTTAACATCTAGCAATATTGACACCATGGACAACCATGGTCATTTCTGACCATGGTCATTTCTGACCATGGTTGACCAGGGTCAAATGACCATGGTCTTAACATCTATCAAAATTAGTACCATGGTCAATACAGACCTAATATTACCTTAACCCACCCAATCTTTACACTAACATTTGCTTTTTTTTTTAATCCTGTTGTTGTGCAGGTTTTGTTGAATAAAAAAAGACTTATTAATGTACTTCATGTATTCTTACCTCTTATGTTCAAATTCATTTTGAAATATCCAACTTTAATCTCTGTTATTCTCAAATTTATGAGATTTCCAAATATAATTATAAATGTCATTTGCACATGGTGCTGGAAACAAAGGGACAGTACTCTAACCGATTTCAAGACATGTTCTTAAACTGTTCTTAATTAGTTCTTAAGCAATTTCAAGAACAAATAAAGAACAGTTTAGGAACATCAAGGGTTGTTAAACTGTTCTTAATTAGTTCATACATTTGTTTTATTTATTTTATACATTTATAGATCCTGAACTGTTCTTAAATTGTTCCTGATATTGTTTTAGAACGGTATTAGAACACTTTAAGAACATGTGCTCTTGATACAAGTTCCTGAACTGTTCTTAAATTGTTCCTGATATTGTTTAAGAACGATATTAGAACACTTTTAGAACATGTCCATTCCTGAACGGTTCTTAAATTGTTCCTGATATTGTTTAAGAATGATATTAGAACACTTTAAGAACATGTGCTTTTGATACAAGTTCTGGAACAGTTCTAAATTTGTTCCAGAACATTTCAAGAACACTTTAAGAACCAATTGAGTGCCTGAAATGGTCAAGAACTGTTCTTGAAAATGTTCTAGAACATTTTAAGAACAAATGTTCTAGAACAATGATCAGTGATTATCAAGAACAGATCAGGAACTGTTCTTAATGTTCTAGAGCAGTTCATGAACAGTTCTTAAAGACAAGAGCAGAATTTCGCCGGGGCAAAGATGTTTTTGAAAAGTTTAGTACACAAGGGAGTTGACCCCCTTCTTGTTAAAACATGCATTTTGGCCACAAAAGAAAATTAAATCTGAAAATTACCGATATTTGTTCCTTACCAAAAAAATTCACACAGGATTGTGTAGATGTCAGCTTTTAAATTACCTCCCTTTAAAATTTCCTATCATCCATAAAAGATAATTGCTTGGCAAATTTGAAACTGTATTATGGGATATTTAGTACTCATTTAAGTGTGCTTACAAACATCAAACATTGTTTTATTAAAAGGCTGTTTAAACTTTTATTAGCCCTTAAAATCTGACCTTATTAGCCCTCAAAATCTGGCCTTATACGCCCTCAAAATCTGGCCTTATATACGCCCTCAAAATCTGGCCTTGTACACCCTCAAAATCTGGCCTTTTATGTGCCCTCAAAATCTGGCCTTATACGCCCTCAAAATCTGGCCTTATATGCCCTCAAAATCAGGCCTATGGAAATACAATGTACCAGCAAAAAAAGTCGAACGTTCCTTTTTTTGTTCAGTATATATTATTAGCAGAATTAATGTTGATGAGTAGAATTGGCATTAAAAATTGTGTCGCTGACTAAAACACGTGTAAATAATCGATAGAACTAGTATTGGGAATTTTGTGGCTGTAATGGTTTAACATACAGGTGTAATTATGTAATTTGTATCGACAGAACTATATAGTATTAGGAAGTTGCCATATAATAGTTTTTGATGTAAATTTTATCGATAGAACCCGATTGTGAATTGTGTTTGACACATGTAAATTTTATCGATAGAACCAGTATTGGGAATTGTGTTTGACACATGTAAATTGTATGGATAGAACCAGTAGTGGGAAGTTTGTTTGACACATGTAAATTTTATTGATAGAACCCGTATTGGGAATTTTGTTGCTGTAACGGTTTAACATGTAAATTTTATCGATAGAACTGGTATTCATAAAGAGTAGTGAAGTCGATTTTATTTTGTCTCCAGTCATTCATGTTGGACGGTTTAGTGCTATATGTTAAGGTGTGGGTATATATACCGTATTGTCTCTATTTAAAAAACCTTGTGGTGTTTCTAAAAGGGAGCATTGAGTATGGTATTTCATCTGTGGTTAGATTAAAAACGAAGTTGAACATTGGATTATTGTGTTAGTTTGAGGCACCATGGGAACAAAATAGGCAGTTTGGAGGTTACGGATTTTAGAAGCCCTGTTACGGACAGTCTTTGATTTCTTATATTTTCGTAGAGAGGAACAATTAGAAGTGGGAAGAGGGTAAATGTAAACAATAGGATAGGTGTTTGTCGGGAAGTAGTTTATAAGACCATATATAGGACAACTCACTGCCAACTGAGACTGACCTTCTAAATAACTAAAAACTTGTGCAGCTCTGAATCAACTGCTAACCAATCAGTTTGATCAATAATTTCGAATAATACAATCAACCATAAATCTATTACCGGTACATAAGAACACTGTGCTGTTAACGGAAATACAAAAATGGCTAATGGATCATGCATAATCAATAAGCCAATTAGCATATAAGTATACACCTCAAAATAAGTTAGGACCGTAAGAATATTTCTCCATATGCTTACTAGTGAAATTGGCTACATACCATTTTCAAATGATTACAAAGATTGTGTAAGCAATGTTGCATTGAACTGGACATTGTCAGGTCTTCTGCGTTAGATGAAAGAACAGAATGTTGATACAGACCCAGTTGCATTCAAGTACCCCAAATATGCATTCCGTTTGCGTTTCGTTTGCACTCTGTTTGCATTCCGTTTGCATTTCATTTATGCTGTGGTGCGGTGTCCCGTCTGTCCATCCGTCCATCCAGACATCCGTCTGTCTGTCCGTAAACCTTTTTTGTAGCGACTACTCCTGAAACTACTGAATGGATTTTCATGAAACTTTACAGAAATGTTGACCATGAAGTCTAGTTGATCCTAGCAAAAATTCATGTTGATGTGAAATCCAAGATGGCCACCAAATCTAAAAATAGATTTTTTAAAAAATAAGGCAACTTCTTGAAAACTATAAGTGATATTGATATGGGACTTTCTCTAAAATGATCAGCATGACAGGATGTTGATCCTTGTCGAAAATCTTTTTGATTCAACGTTAAACATGGCTGCCAGCGGCCATCTTTGTTTACATAGAGTTATTTAGTAAAAACAAGTTTGTAGCGACTACTTCTTGAAAACTATAAGTGATATTGATATGGGATTTTTTCTAAAATGATCAGTATGACATGATGTTGATCTTTGTCAAAAATTATCTTTGTTTAGATAGAGTTATATAATGAAAACTTGTAGCGACTATCCTCTGAAACTACTTGACGGATTTTCATGAAACTTCACAGGAATGCTGATCTAGCTATCAAAAACCTATCAGTAGAGCTTCAAGGTAACCTCTTGTTATGAATGCATTTTTTAAAATGCGAATTATTTGCAGTTTTAAATGCATTCAGTGTTTATAAACAAAACTATGCATTCATTTAAATGCACGGAACGAACGCAACATAATGTGTGCGTTTAAATGCACAAACGGAGAAAATTCATTTGCGTTCGTTCAGCGTTTACCAATCGCAACATCTCTCACGATTAAATTACGCATGATATCCAGTCATGCAATTTTCATCAGGAGTCGGCGACTAATGTTTATGTGATCATATTGAAGAATGGGTCCTGTTGTTTGCATTATTTAGTGGTGCACGTTGATGGCTATTGTTTTCTTCTGGCTTTATGTTAGTTTCATCAAAAAATTAACATACTTGACGCTATTTTAAAATATGCCGGCAGTTTTTATCAACATTATTTTAGTTTTATATTGAAATAGTACAAAGTTTGTGCTACACAATGAATATATTTCCCATTTTAAATCAGTAAAAATGAAAATGTGTAATTGTGCTTAAAAAACACCATTTACACAGTGTATTTCTTTATATTAAAATACTGAAAAATGCACTTGGTTTAAATGGAGACTTTAATTACCTATCAACTCAAAAAGATAATATTGAAAGTTATCTGAAATGCATTTGCATTCGTTTCGTTGTGTTCGTTTTCAGCATTTATCGTTTTAAAAAATGCATTCATCGTTCATTTTTTAAAACGCTAACGCTGAAAACGAACGCAACGAAGAAATGCATTTGTAAAATATAGATCGTGCAACGTTAATTCTCCGTTCGTTCTGCGTTCATTCTGTGTTCATTTTCCGTTCATTTTCCGTTCGTTCGATGTTCGTTCTGCATTTATTTGGGGTACTTAAGCGCAACTGGGTCTGTATACATAGTTCTCTCTGTTAATTAAAAATGTTCGTTCTGCATTTATTTGGGGTACTTAAGTTGATAATTTCTAAAATCATTAATTTGCCGCAAAACAACAATACTAAAAGTTTTATGTGTTTTAATGTGTTTTGTCAATTTATTCATTATGTTTAATCACTACAAATGGAACTATTGATGTGAAATTTAAATTTTCCCCCGAAATTGAATAACCTTTGACCGTTAAAATGCATACACCGAACAGTTATGAAAGACGCTGATGTTTTATCCCATCCAAAATGAAGTAAATTTTCAGGACCAAGTTGCATATTTGTCACTGCACGCTTATCTGTTATTCTAAAGAAAATGGTGACAGATGTTTTTTAAGGAATCAATAGTCATGAAAATAATACGAATTAACATTTTTGGGTGAAAAAAAGCATTTTATTGAAATTTCAAAATCCGAATTTTTAAATTATATTTATTTTTTTTGGGTGTAAAATGTTCCTAAAGAATACAGACACACGAATGGAATGCAGTATGCGTATTAAAACTTGTGCGATGATGCAAATTTTTTAATCTTATTGAAATAAAGAAGGGAACGGTCCATAACTTATTTTGAGGAGTATACAATAATATTGTAAGGTGATAATGCTAATATGAGCCTATGAATAAAGTCTAGCAAAACAGATGATAACAGATATTAACACAAAATAGGGTGTACTAAAAGTGTACTAACAAAATAATGTGAGCCATTCTGTGAAATACATGTAGCTGTTGGACAAATAGCAGTATTTATAGGTAGGTATGGAATTTTCTTAGTTCAAACAAGAAATTATTTAAAATGCATGAGGTTTAAATTTGTTCATTTGTTTTAAAGCATATAATTAATATTCTTTATTCAATTTATGATTAAACCCTTAATCCTTAAATTTAGAACGATTACATTTTGAATTTTATAGGAATGCTTTTGCATTGCTTGAAGTTTTAAATTCACGGAATATTGGATTTTATTTTCCTTTGTTTTCTCGATTTGATATAAATGACAAGTACCACATATTCACCAGAATTGAGGTAATTTTTACGTGATCACCTTTTATTACACCATGGCCAGTGTGTTGATAGTCACAGAGGATTAAGAGACATTGACTACAGGTAGATAAACCAGTTTTATGAAATAAAACATGCACATGCAATAACAAGTGTACATATCGGGAACTTTGAAAAAGTAGAAATATTTCTTGCAAGATTTTGTATACTCACACTGCAGGTCAAAAAGACTAGCTCTGGTTGAATCACTTGTACAACCACAGTTTCATTAAAACATCAAAATGCCAGTCATGAACTTTTTCAAAGCTTCTCTTCTTTTAGACTTTAATATTAAAAATGGAGTTATCTACCATTCAACAGCTCTTCTTCCTTTGTCTGCATGTATTTTCTTCCATTTGATTTTCCTCTGATGTTTTTCCAGATTTTTGTCTTGCTTTAGTACCAATGTTGTGACTGTCGTTGTTTTTTCAGATTTTTGCATTCTCCCGTAGTTATATAAAGCATACATTACTCCGAGTTGGGGGATTACTATGGGTAAGTATATAGTATACAGTGTATACAATACATGTACCAGTTTTAAAGAAACAGTTTCCCTCAATTTGTAGATTGTAAAGGATTTTTTACACGAGCACTTGTTTATTTTGAATATTAATTAAATTAGGGACACGGCAATATTAATTTATTTTTTATAACCCCGCTTTCACAAAGTGAAGTGGGGACTACCCCTGCGAAATTTTCTAGAACTGCATGAACAATTCTTGAACTGTTCTGAATAGATTGTTCAAGAACTGTTCTTGAACTGTACCTAATCTGTTCTGGTACAGTTCTGGAGCAGTACGTGAACGTTAAATGAGACAAATTTTCTAGAACTTATGTTCAAGAAAAGTTCTAGAACTTATGTTCAAGAACAGTTCTTGAACTATCTGTACTGGAAATGTTCTAGAACTGTTCCAGAATGATCTGTACTGGAACTGTTCTTGTACAGTTCCAGTAAGATAGTTCTAGAACTGTTCTTGAACATAAGTTCTAGAATTTTTGTCTCATTTAACGTTCATGCACAGTTCTAGAACTGCTCAAGAACAGATGAAGCACAGTTCTAGAACTAGCTGTACTGGAACTGTTCTAGAACTGTTCCAGAATGATCTGTACTGGAACTGTTCTTGAACAGTTCCAGTAAGATAGTTCTAGAACTGTTCTTGAACAAATTTTGTCTCATTTAACGTTCATGCACCGTTCTAGAACTGCTCAAGAACAGATGAAGCACAGTTCAAGAACCGTTCTTGAACAATCTATCCAGAACAGTTCCTGCACAGTTCCAGAATTCCCTTGGCCACTAATTTAACCTACATAACAGTTAAAGAACAATTCATTAATTGAACCTTCAGAATGCCTGGTCATACTTGTTGAAATGTTACGTATGATACTGAAATGAAATAATATCTGCAGTGCTGAATACCATTTTTCTGTCAGCAACAAAAAAAGAAAGTCAATACTTTTTATACTCAAGAACAGTTCATGAACATTTCTAGAACATTAAGAACAGTTCCTGAACTGTTCTTGATTCATTGTTCTAGAACATGTTCTTAATATGTTCCTGAACATTGAACATTTTCAAGAACTATTGAAGAGAATTTCAAGAACTGTAATTTTTCTTATAATCTATACTGTGTTGATGAGCCTTTAAACAACATTCATAAACATTCAGTTTGTTATGGAAAAAACTGTTCTGGAAATAGTGTAATAAAATTATGTTGTTTTGTGGAAATACTCAAAAGATTTGAAACTTTTGAACTTTAATTTAATCAACACAAAACTTAAGTGCTACAAAATAAATGTCTTTTTAGACCAAGTTTATGGATAATTGTTTTCATGTCCCAGCAAAAGTCATCTATGTATACTTGGGGCGTGTTCAAGCTACTTAAAATTAAGAAATTTCATATTTCATTATAATACATTGCCTGTCAGCATTACAAAAATAATGCCTTTTTCAAACGCTGTATCAGTAAGTAGTGTGACTAATAATGGAAGATCACAATAGTTTATTAGGTGGTTAATATTGTGACTTGCTTACTAATTTAATGTATATTTACATTTGCACAGATGTAATCGATTTGTAGCGACATTCCTATTAAGATAACACATTTGTAGATATTTTAAGCACATCTTAATTACATTTCATATTTAAAGGAATTAAGTTCACATTTTAAAGAACATTGAAAGAACTTTAAATAGAGAAGATATTCTAAAACTGTTCTTAAACAATTTCAAGAACAAATGAAGAACAGTTTAGGAACTTCAAGGGTTTAAACTGTTCTTAATTAGTGCTTAACGCTTAACGTTTCAGAACACTTAGAGTTAAGAACTAATTAAGAACCCTTGAAGTTCCTGAACGGTTCTTCATTTGTTCTTCAAATTGTTCAAGTACAAATTAAGAACAGTTCAGGAACTCCTGAAGTTCCTAAACTGTTCTTGATTTGCTCTTGAAATTGTTCAAGAACATTTTTAGAACATTTTCTCTATATAAAGGTTCTTGAACTGTTCTAAACTTGTTCAAGAACCTTTCAAGAATATTTTAAGAATAATTAAAGTTCTTGAAATGTTCTTCAATAGTTCTTGAAAGTGTTCAAGAACATATTAAGAACATATGTTCTAGAACAATGAATCAGGAACTGTTCTTAATGTTCTAGAACTGTAACTGAACTGTTCATGAACTGTTCTTGAGTATAAGAACAGAGTTTCGCAGGGGAATATAGGAATCACGTCCGTAACTTCCCGTCCTGTAACATATTTTTTTGTCCTGTCGCACAACACTTTTTTTGTCCCTTCACGTCGTGGTGCCGCATAACATGTCTTTATTACTAGCATTTCTGTGTTCCCAAATTTCATATACTCATAACAACTGATGACCTTATGCCCCTCTACATCAACTCATGATTGATTACCTAATTTATTACATAATTATAGCCCTTGGACTTAGAATAAAATAAAGTGGAGTATTCATCGCCTTCAGTGATAGTTCTAGTTTTAACTTGTAGTGTTACATTAGTTTTCTATATAACTTGCCTGTTTACAAATCATTAAATAATAATGTGAATAGATCAAAGCAAATTGTTTTAACATATTACCAATTGTTGATTATATTGCACTAATAATAACTAATGTTAAGGTAAATACGAGACTAATTATGTTGAGGTAAATAGTATAACGAAGAAATATGAGTTTTATTTAATTATACTTTTAAGCCGATTTACTTTTAAGCCGATTTAAAGTCATAACTGATACTGGATTGATAAACCGAAGTGATAATTTTGATGCTTGATTATGACTCTTGTCAAGATTACTGTGTGTCCCTTTGAACTTGTCGTTGTAAAAACTATACAATGCCACTACTTGTCGAGCTTTAATGTCACATGTTTGATGCTAAGTTGGACCACTAAGTGGAGTATACACTGTAGAGTGGAGTATACACTGTATGTATATCACTAGTGGAGTATACACTGTAGGTAAAGTGCGAATCGAATTTGAGTTTGTAGATATCAACACGCTAGTTTGTAGCATCAATTCAGTTGCATCAATTCATGGTATTGAACTGGCATTGAAAATGTAAACAAACACAGTATTTTTACGATATTTCATTTTCTTCAAACGTTAAGTTACATTTTCTTCACTGCTTTAAGCTCTGATAACTTTAATGACATGGTGCTATATGTTTTATATGTTTATTTTATTTATAACATTAGTCATAGCGAAACATATACACTTCTCAAAACTGCTAACTACACCGCTCACGTTTTGGGTTATATATATCGATGGGTTGAATGTTTTTCAATAAAATAAAAAGGAAATACCAATTCAATCATTTTTACATGTAGATATGGGAAAAGTGTGACTTTAGTGTTTACATGGGTCGTTTGTAATTGCTTATTGTGGTTTAGTTCTAGCATTGCCCATGAAAAAAATAAAATGAAATGATGTAAAAATGATTGAATTGGTATTTCCTTTTTATTTTATTGAAAAACATTCAACCCATCGATATATATAACCCAAAACGTGAGCGGTGTAGTTAGCAGTTTTGAGAAGTGTATGCTATATGATGTTATTACATTTCTTCTAAATATCTAAATGCTGTATATTTTATACTTGTTTTACGAAATGATATATTGTATTGTTACGTACCGAAATAGTAATTTATATTTGTCTTAAATGCTCATTTTACTGAAATCTAGATAAGTTTGTAGATGTATATGCACTGGTTTGTTGAAGTTACGCACTAGTTTGTCGATGGTATGTTTGCTATAAGCACTAGTTTTTCGATGGTTTTGGTGACTATTTTCTTATTTTCACGTAATAGATTAATTATTTAGGCAATAAGTAGCCATGTAGTATCTACATATACATATATATATATATATATAAGGGTGAGAAAAGGGTTTTTATAAACTGTAGCACTGTATAAATGTTTTTTTCCCCATCTATATATATATATATAGACACTAACTGCCAAAAACAGAGAAAGTGACACATATATTCACAAGGTAAACATTTTTACAATCTTCATTTAATTCATATGTTATTTTTCTACTAAGATCCTAGCAAAATGTGTAACCCTACAAAGAAACCACGTATAACTAGAAGATATGTCCATGACACATAATTATTATATTCCCCGATTTTGGTCACATAAAAAAGGCAATAGTTGAAGGTCAGTCCATTTTAATACCTATTTTCGGTAGGAGCCTGTTGCTCTCATGAAGTGCTGTTGCTCTCATGAAGTGTTGAAACCTCTACAGCTGTAATTGTGTGAGAAATGGACTAAATGAGCCAAGTACTAAAAGTAGATCAATGCTATTTATATTGATGTAATCTATTTATATTGATGTTATGAACATTGAAAGTTATAGGCTTTTGGTGTCCGAAAAATAGACTATTCCACAGACTTCTATGTAAAACTCGAATGTAAATTAACAAAGTGCAAAAGTAGGACAAGGTCATTCACATTGAGATACTTTTGGTATGAATATGTTGCTCTCAAGGTGTTTGTGAAATAGTGGTCCTTTGGGATCATCAAGCCCAATATTTGTGGCTTTTAAGTAGAATATCGCTTAAGCTTGTGCTAGGAGGCATGAGAAGTGTTGCACTTGACATTACCTCTCATGAACAGACTCAATAAAACCTTTTATCTCTTGTTTGTGTTTGTTGCTTCCAATGGATCCTCTTTTCAGTATTTATTAACCAAAAACTTGAATGAAACATCTGAAGGTACCCATGGGCATACGATCGGACAAGGAAAACACTTTCGTAGTAGGGCATAGTTAAATTACGCAAAACACTGCATTTTGTCTTATACTTCAACATGATAATTTCGGAGACAACATGTTCGATACCAATGAAAGGACCAGACAAACTATTTTTGCAAATGTGTATTCTTATGCCTGGAAAGACTGGGGCTATGGTAGTGAAGTTGCAATTATTCTCAGTTGTAGCATGGTCGGAGTCATTTCCTTTGATGAATGCAGAGCATTAAATCGTTTAATTTAGGGTAACTAAAGGGGCATGGCTATACCGTACTACAACTACCGGATATTGGAATTTAGAGTACGGTCACTATGACGTCACAGTGTTACTAAGTACACCATGCTACAAAAAAGATAGAGTCTGTTTATTACTTAAATGCTGAGAGGTTTCTACATATTGGCTTCGTCTTCCGGGGACCCGTTCAAAGCATGGAAATTCATATCTAAAAATATGGAAATATTAAGGGAAATTGAAAAACTCACATACAGTAAGGCTACACATATAGCTTGCATATAAAGCACACATTTATTTTATTTCATCAACCAATTTTAAAACAAAACTTTAATCGGATATATTATGCCGAATTTCTATAAAATATGATTTTCTGTATTTAATTAATATACTACTGAAGATATGTGTGTATGTATTCTTATTTAAATGTGTCTCGTTAATAAACATGGACATGCCCATGAATAACCATGAGCACAGAACTTTAATACACACTGTTTTAAACAATTAATATAGAGACGACCGTTAATTGTTTTAGTTTATATATGTCCATGAAATATGAAGTGTGTTGGGCAAATGGTTGAACTTAACAAAATAAATTAACCACCAGACAGGACATGGACGGAGGAATGGGCAAACCGTTGAGCGACACATTATATCCCCTGACAATTTTCGTTAAGATGTTATAAAATGAATAGAAACTTTATTTTTTACCGACTGTGACATTGAACATAAGGAACATGTGAGTTACATGTAAATGTCAATATTTGCCATACAAGAAAATGCGCTAAGCTAAAACAAACCAGCGTCTCTACATCGAAAAACTAGCGCTTAACTTCAACAAACACTCCCTTCAATAAATGTTAACACCTACACACCAAATCAGACAAAATATATGTTTTGGCTTTAAAATTAGTTTTGAAGCCAACATCTATAAGAAACATATTGAAATACAACTGAACTGATCCAACAAATATATTTTGATAAAATATAAGGCAGTAAATTAAATATATACAGGTTCTTACCGTATAAATCGCCTGATACCATCAAATACAGGTTTCCACGTCGTAAACTCGAAGTGGTCACTTGAAAGTCTCGTGCATTGTGTAAATGTAAAACACAGACAGGCAATGTACAGTGTAATGGAGATTAAGTTTGTATTTGCCAGTTATGGGTTTCCACATCTACAAGCCATCATATGTCTGTCTACAAACTAGGGTGTTGATATCTACAAACTCAAACTGATTCACACTTTACCTACAGTGGTATATATATATATAGGATTTATACAGTGTTATTATACACCCATATATGTTAATTGATATAATGTTCACTTTATTGTGAGTTAGTATATAATATACCATTATAATTTTATAAATTATATTTATTTATACAGAACCAGTAAGAAATCATATCTATAGAATTTTCATCCCTACTGTAAATTTTATAAAAAAAAAAGAAGAAAGAAACTACCATGCCAGTGCTTATTTTAGCTTTATAAAACCGACTCATATAGTTTGTTTATGTTACATATTGGGCTCTTTGATGGCTGACGGTCTTTGGTTCAATCCCAGACCGTGTCACACCAACGACTTCATAACAGTGGTCCTAGTTAAGCTCCCTTGCTTATAAAGGGTAGTGCCAGGACTGGTCAGGCAGGAGTTGGTATAATTTGAATGGGTGGGGTATCATTTCAGGTTTTTGCGGTGTGGTATTCCATTGTGGCAATGCTATAAAGTTTTGGGCATTGAGCTCACTGCTACAAGTATTCACTGTCGTGATATGATGGAAAGGATTGTAAAAAAGCGATGTTATACCCCATGAAAACATAACATACATACATCTATACATGCGATTACCAAAAAATCACCGCTGCGGGTTAGATGGGAGCTTGACTTGTAAGTGAGGAATTGTCGATTCTTGCGGATGGCAGGAGGTGAACTGTACTGGTTCTACACAGGAAAAGTGGGTGGTCTGCCTCCACCACAAAAAAACAACCATCATATCTAATATGGATTTTGTGCGCGACATGTCATGTTGTTGTGGTGAGCACTTGTGCCAAGTTATTTGAAAATCTATGCATGAATTATCACTATCAGAGTTATTAACCGGACACAGAAGCACTTCATTTTGACCTCTAAGTGTGACCTTGACCTTGGAGTCACGGACCTGGATTTTGTGTGCATCACTTCATCTTGTTGTGGTGAGTACTTGTGCCAAGTTATTTGAAAATTCGTCCAGAAACGGACACGATTTGAACTTTACCTCTAATTGTGACCTTGAACTTGGAGCCACGGACCTGGATTTTGTGCGCCTTCACATCATTTGGGTATGGCGAGCACTTGTGCCATGTTATTTGAAAATGCATCAAGGAATGCCAGTGTTATTGACCAGACACAATTTGACCTTTGACCTCTAAGTGTGACCTTGAGCTTAGAGCCACGGACCTGGGTTTTGTGTGTGACACGTTGACCTGTTGTGGTGAGCACTTGTGCCAGAATCTGTCCATGAATGTCAGAGTTATTAACCGGACTCGAAAGCACTTTATTTTGACCTGTAAGTGTGACCTTGACCTTGGAGCCACAGACCTGGATTTTGTGCGACTACTATATGCCACCTTTCGGGGGCATAAAAAGGCAGATATTTACTTATGAAAGGAGTCTATGATCCGTCATGACTTGACAGCCAATTCAAAACACCATTTTATGTTGTTTTAAAAAAAGAGGGAATCCTGCTGTAGTTCACATACACTTGAGACATACCGGGAAGTGACAATTACAAACAGAAAATGTGGAATAGAACTACTGCCTTGGGGTCAGTTCTCAAGAATATTCGTAGTCCAATATTTCTTCACCATGCGTGATTGTCATGTGTTAAAGATGGGAACTTAGATCTTAAAGCTTTGCAAACATCAGCAACATTTTAATTAAGTTTGAACACAAACATACTGTTATTAATATTAGAATATTAAACTGAACAGTGTGGATTGTGGAAAATGTAACAGTATTTTATGGAGCAGGTGATTGGGGTCATGACCTGGAGTCGGTGATTAGGGTTATGCCACTGGAGCGGGTAATTGGGTTTATGCCACTGGAACAGGTTGTTGGGGTCATGCCACTGGAGCAGGTGATTGGGGTTATACTGCTGGAACGGTTGATTGGGGTCATGACCTGGAAACGGTCATTTAGGTTGTGCCACAGGAGCAGGTGATTGGGATTATATGCCACTGGAGAGGGTGATCGGGAGTAATGCCACTGGAGCTGTTGATTGGGGTAATGCCACTGGAGTGGTTGATTGGGGTAATGCCACTGGAGCTGTTGATTGGGGTAATGCCACTGGAGCTGTTGCTTGGGATAATGCCACTGGAGCTGTTGATTGGGGTAATGCCACTGGAGCTGTTGATTGGGGTAATGCCACTGGAGCTGTTGATTGGGGGTAATGCCACTGGAGCTGTTGATTGGGGTAATGCCACTGGAGCTGTTGATTGGGGTGATGCCACTGGAGCTGTTGATTGGGGTAATGCCACTGGAACTGTTGATTGGGGTAATGCCACTGGAGCTGTTGATTGGGGATAATGCCACTGGAGCTGTTGATTGGGGTAATGCCACTGGAGCTGTTGATTGGGGTGATGCCACTGGAGCTGTTGATTGGGGTAATGCCACTGGAGCTGTTGATTGGGGTAATGCCACTGGAGCGGTTGATTGGGGTAATGCCACTGGAGCTGTTGATTGGGGTAATGCTACTGGAGCTGTTGATTGGGGTAATGCCACTTGAGCTGTTGATTGGGGGTAATGCCACTGGAGCTGCTGATTGGGGTAATGCCACTGGAGTGGTTGATTGGGGTAATGCCACTGAAGTGGTTGATTGGGGTAATGCCACTAGAGTGGTTGATTTGGATAATGCCACTGGAGTGGTTGATTGGGGTAATACCACTGGAGCTTTTGATTGGGGGTAATGCCACTGGAGCTTGTTATGTAGGTCATGAATGACACTGAATTTGGTGATTGGTGATATGTCACTGAAGTAGTTGATAGGGGTCATACCACTGAAACGGCTGATGTCAGGGTCATGCCACCTGAACTGGTGATAGAGTCGATCATGCCACTGGAAAGGTTTTCGATTATCTCTACCAAAGTCTTGGAAATGAAAGAAAGCATATGACCATGAGCATTATGGTATTAATTGATTTTCGAAAATGAAGTTGAGGCTTAGGCCAAAAAAAGGTTATATGTGTGGTTCCTATTACATGCTCAAAAAAAAATAGGGTAGGCAGGTAGGGAAAATATTTTATTTTATATTTTGTCTTTTTTTTAAACTATACTTTTATACCCAATAAATCAATAAACTTAACTATAGATTTGTTAAAATGCAAAATGTAAAAAAAAAATTATTTTTTTTGAGGGGTCATAAAATGTTTAGGGTCGGCCCCTAAAAACAGGGTCGGTCGGGAAACCGGAACCACACCTATTATTTTTTTTGGCCTTACTAGAAACTAGATTCTGCCAAGTGTATATATCATCCTTACCATCAACAAACTCAATAAAACATAACCTACAATTTTATCTTGTTTAAATGGGCTGTGTGAATTTGTATCATTTTGTATGCAGTATCTGGTATGTTAATGCTTACACTCGCTCACATGCATCAGGAGACATTGGAGGATCGACCATTGCATTTACTTAAGCCTCTCCATCCACCTTTTATTGATCAGTATATATCTGATTTTCATGTAAAGCATTGTGCTTGGGCTAGTTTGTCAAAGATAAATGTCAAATCACCAGTCCTATGAACAATGAATTTACAGTGACAGCTAGCAGTGATTGAAACTGAGAGGCTTTCTTTATATTTATTCACCCAGACTGTTGACTGAATCTACAAGGCCTATTGAAAAAAAAGTGAATTCACAATGAAATCTCTAATTGAATCTGAGAGGCATTGTTATACACTGTATTCAAAGTGACACCCCTGCTTGTATCTGAGAGGCATTCTTGTACAATGTATTCACAGTGGCATCCTGCTTGAATCTGAGAGGCATTTGTATACAATGTATTCACAGTGAACCCCTGATTGAATCTGAGAGACATTCTTATACAGGGTATTCACAGTGACACCCCTGATTGAATCTGAGAGGCATTCTTATACAATGTATTCACAGTGTCACCTCTGATTGAATCTGAGAGGCATTCATATAGAATGTATTCACAGTGACACCCCTGATTGAATCTGAGAGGCATTCTTATAGAATTTATTCACAGTGACACCCCTGATTGAATCTGAGAGACATGCTTATACAATATATTTAGAGTGACACCCCTGATTGAATCTGAGAGGCATTCTTATAGAATTTATTCACAGTGACACCCCTGATTGAATCTGAGAGACATGCTTATACAATATATTCACAGTGACACCCCTGATTGTATCTGAGAGATGTGCTTATACAATATATTCAGAGTGATACCCCTGACTGAATCTGAGAGACATTCTTATACAGGGTATTCACAGTGACACCCCTGATTGAATCTGAGAGGCATTCTTATACAATGTATTCACAGTGTCACCTCTGATTGAATCTGAGAGGCATTCTTATACAATGTATTCACAGTGACAACCCTGATTGTATCTGAGAGGCATTCTTATAGAATGTATTCACAGTGAAACTCCTGAATGTATCTAAGAGACATGCTTATACAATATATTTAGAGTGACACCCCTGATTGAATCTGAGCAGCATTCTTATACAGTGTATTCACAGTCACACCCCTGATTGTATCTGAGAGACATTCTTATAGAATGTATTCACAGTGACACCCCTGATTGAATCTGAGAGGCATTCATATAGAATGTATTCACAGTGACAACCCTGATTGAATCTGAGAGGCATTCTTATACAATATATTCACAGTGACACCCCTGATGGAATCTGAGAGGCATTCTTATACAATGTATTCACAGTGACAACCCTGATTGTATCTGAGAGGCATTCTTATACAATATATTCACAGTGACACCCCTGATTGAATCTGAGAGGCATTCTTATACAATGTATTCACAGTGACACCCCTGATTCAATCTGAGAAACATTTCTGTACACTGTATTCATTGACACCTCTGATTGAAACCAAGAGGCTTACCTTTACGCTTTGTCCGTCGTCTGCTGTATTCTGTTTACATCATCTTCCACCGTCATCCGTCCGTCACACTTTAACCTGCAACCTGTTCTTGGCCATACGTTTAAAAGTATTTTAATTATGTTCATGGAACTTCATAAACATCTTCATCCTACCCAAAATTGACCAATAACTCATGACTTCCATTTTGGCAGAGTTATGCCCCTTGTCATAAAAGTTAATCTACAACCTGACAGACCTAGCTCATAATTTTAAATAAGTACATGGCAGATGACACAAGTTTTCCATGGAACTCCCGTCTAGTACTGTAAAATGCTTTATTTTCGCGGGGCCAAAATTCCACGAATTTTAAAAATCGGACTAGTTCGCGTAGCCAAATGTTAGCGAAATTGAAAATTAATGTGTTTTATTTTCGCGTCTCAGTCCTATTCAATAACCCTGATCAACCCGGTGTTTTCATTAAATCACAACGTCTCCATATCCGTCCTATTTAATAACCCGGTGTTTTCATTAAATCACGTCATGAAACCAGAACGGTCAGGATATTAATTCACGTAACTGGTATCGGTAATCAACTCGGTATATATGTGAGAAAAGTAGAGAGCGATAATCTTATGTTTCAATTAACTGATTTAGACAATAAAGTTTGCAATTATGTGCGAGAATGTATGGTAATCACTCACCATTGAAGGTATGATTGCATTGTGTTCCTTTCTCACCCTATGCAATAACAGAACATTTTCGTTCACAGTTGTCATTTTAATCCAGGTAATGTCAAACAAAAAACAAAATAATATTAATCAAGAATTGCAAATTTTAAGCAGTATTTATAAAATTTATTTATTTACAAAAATACATGTATATACTTGTAATTACAATAAAATAACTGCACATTTACTTTCAATTTGTTCGCTGATTAAAGCTGCTTAATCATTACCATTGTTTTCTTTATGCTTTGTAACAATTACATCGACAGCGGTTACAGGCTTCAATATCGCGGACGGAAAAATGTTAGTTTTGTTTGAATATCTCAAATTTTCGCCAAAATAAAGCCCAATATTTTTGCGACGATTAATATTAGCGAAACTTTAGAGGATGCTTAATTCCCAAAAATTAATCCCTCGCGAAAATTTCCCCTTTTACAGTATTATTTATTCACAGTGACCAATTACTGAATCTGAGATGTATATTCTAATTCATAATTTTGATAAAGCATCATCAAAAAAACTGACCAATCAGTGACCAGAAATAAGACATAACCAATACATTCTGGTAGGTGATAAACTCGGTCTTTATCCTTGATGTTCAACCAAGTTTACTGTTAAAATTAAGGTATCTACAGTGTGATTCTTTTAAAACCCTTCCTATTTCATGCACATTCATGCAAATTGATTCAATATATGTATCTTTTAAATCAAAATCTTGAAAATTATGGTATTTTTACTCTGCCAAATGTTTTTATTTTACTATAGAACCTAAGGATAAAAACCGAGTAACACACATTTTATCACCTACTGAAATTAAAATAAAATCTCAACATCTCTGCAATGCAAAATTATGAATACAATGTATTGACAGCGATCAGTGATCAATCTTGGAAATGTATGAATTCACAGTGAAACTTCTGGTCCAATCTTAGGAACATTCTAATACAACGTATTGATTCACATTGCATGCCAACCTGCCTGGAATCCCTCCAGCAACAGCACAGCTTTATCATTTTTCTAGGTAATATCTCTCAATGGGAATGGAAACTGATGTAATTTCTGATTTAACAATCATAACATTCAGATGAAATCATTAATTAAAGCTCTGTTTGGGTTACATCATAATAAAGCACTGTTTGTTGGGTGGTCAATGGTATTGCAAACACCTACAAAACCATTGATCTCTGATCGGGTTTGGGTTAATTAAATGCCATCTTTTAATGCAAGAGTCATGAGAGCAAGAATCCTGGACCCTCTGTTATCTGAGAATGACAGGGAAACCCATTTTTAGCTCTACTGGCCAAAGGCCAGCAGAGCTTATGGGATGCCGAGTTGTCCTTCGTCCGTCGTCCGTCCGTCGTCTGTTGTTAACTTTTGTCTCGTTAAGACGATAGGGCTTCATTTTTCATCCAATCTTTACCAAACTTTAAGAGGTTGTTAATATCAATGAAAGCTCGGATGAGTTTGAAAACCAGCCAGATTGGCCAAGTATTAGCGGAGTTATGGCCCTTGATTTAGTTAAAAATGCTATATTTTGCCTCGTTAAGACGATAGGGCCTTCATTTTTTAACCTATCTTTACCAAACTTTACCACATTGTTAATATCAATGAAAGCTCGGACAAGTTCGAAAACCAGCCAGATCGGACCAGTTACACTAGAGTTATGGTCCTTGATTTAGTTAAAAATGCTATATTGCTATATTTTGCCTCGTTAAGATGATAGGGCCTTCCTTTTTCATTCTATCTTTACCAAACTTTACCACATTGTTAATATCAATGAAAGCTCGGACAAGTTCGAAAACCAGCCATATCGGACTAGTAACAGCGGAGTTATGGCCCTTGATTTAGTTAAAAATGTTATATTTTGCCTCGTTAAGACGCTAGGGGCTTCATTGTTCATCCGATCTTTACCAAACTTTATCAGATTGTTAATATATCAATGAAAGCTCGGACAAGTTCGAAAACCAGCCATATCGGAATAGTAACAGTGGAGTTATGGCCCTTGATTTAGTTAAAAATGCTATATTTTGCCTCGTTAACGCGATAGGGGCTTCATTGTTCATCCGATCTTTACCAAACTTTATCAGATTGTTAATGTCGTTGAAAGCTCGAACAAGTTCGAAAACCAGCCATTTCAAACAAGAAACAGCGGAGGTATGGGCCTTGATTTAGTTAAAAATGCTATATTTTGCCTCGTTAAGATGATAGGGGCTTCATTGTTCATCTGATCTTTACCAAACTTTATCGGATTTTTAATATCAATGAAAGCTCAAACAAGTTCGAAAACCAAACATATTAGACCAGTAACAGCTTAGTTATGCCCTTGATTTAGTTCAAAAAGCTATATTTTGCCTTGTTAAGACGAGATGGCCTTCATTTTTCATCTGATTGTTACCAAACTTTTTTTTTTTTTAATTATTTTTTTAAATTATTAATTTCTTTTTCTTTTCTTTTTTAATTGAATTTGTTGGGTTTTTTTAATTGAATTTTTTTTTTTTAAATTTCTTTTTTTAAATTTTTAGCTCTACTGATCAGAGATCAGCAGAGCTTATACCGTGGTGCGGCGTCCGGCGTCTGTCTGTCCGTCTGTCCGTCCGTAAACTTTTATTTGTAGCGACTACTCCTCTGAAACTACTGGATGGATATTCATGAAACTTTACAGAAATGATGCCCATGGAGTCTAGTTGATCCTAGCAAAAATTTATGTTGATGTGAAATCCAAGATGGCCGCCAAATCTAAAAATAGTTTTTTAAAAAACAAGTTTGTAGCGACTACTTCTTGAAAACTCTAAGGGATATTGATATGGGACTTTTTCTTAAATGATCAGCATGACATGATGTTGGTCCTTGTCGAAAATCGTTTTGAATCGACGTTAAACATGGCTGCCAGCGGCCATCTTTGTTTACATACAGTTATATAATGAAAACTTGTAGCGACTACTCCTCTGAAACTACTTGGCGGATTTTCATGAAACTTCACACGAATGTTGTTCTTGATGTCTAATTGATCCTAGCAAAATTTCAGGTCGGCCGGAAATTCAAGATGGCCAACACGGCTAAAAATAGATTTTTTAAAAAATAAGTTTGTAGCGACTACTTCTTCAAAACTATAAGAGATATTGATATGGGACTTTTTCTAAAATGATCAGCATGACATGATGTTGGTCCTTGTCGAAAATCGTTTTGATTCGACATTAAACTTGGCTGCCAGCGGCCATCTTTGTTTACATAGAGTTATATAATGAAAACTTGTAGCGACTACTTCTCTGAAACTACTTGACGGATTTTCATGAAACTTCACACAAATGTTGCTCTTGATGTCTAATTGATCCTAGCAAAATTTCAGGTTGGCCAGAAATTCAAGATGGCCGCCATGGCTAAAAATAGATTTTCAAAATACAAGTTTGTAGCGACTACTTCTTGAAAACTATAAGTGATATTGATATGGCACTTTTTCTAAAATGATCAGCATGACATGAGTTGGTCCTTGTCAAAAATTGTTTTGATTCGATGTCAAACATGGCTGTCAGCGGCCATCTTTGTTTACATAGAGTTATATAATGAAAACTTGTAGCGACTACTCCTATGAAACTACTTGACGGATTTTCATGAAACTTCACAGGAATGTTGCTCTTGATGTCTAATTGATACTAGCAAAATTTCAGATCGGCCAGAAATTCAAGTTGGCCGCCACAGCTAAAAATAGATTTAAAAAAAATAAGTTTGTAGCGACTACTTCTTGAAAACTATAAGTGATAATGATATGGGACTTTTTCTAAAATGATCAGCATGACATGGTGGTTATTCGAGTTAAACGTTATTTTGATTCGACGTTAAACATGGCTGCCAGTGGCCATCTTTGTTTACATAGAGTTATAAAATGAAAACGTGTAGCGACTACTCCTCTGAAACTACTTGACGGATTTTCATGAAACTTCACACAAATGTTGCTCTTGATGTCTAATTGATCTTAGTAAAATTTCAGGTCGGCCGGAAATTCAGGATGGCCACAATGGCTAAAAATAGATTTTTAAAAAATAAGTTTTGTAGCGACTACTTCTTGAAAAGTATGAGATATTGACATGGGACTTTTTCTAAAATGATCAGTATGACATGATGGTTATCCGAGTCGAACATTATTTTGATTCAATGTTAAACATGCTGTCAGTGGCCATCTTTGTTTACATAGAGTTATATAATGAAAACTTGTAGCGACTACTCCTCTGAAAGTACTTGACGGATTTTCATGAAACTTCACAGGAATGTTGCTCTTGATGTCTAATTGATCCTAGCAAAATTTCAGGTTGGCCGGAAATTCAAGATGGCCATCACGGCTAAAAATAGATTTTCAAAAAACAAGTTTGTAGCGACTACTTTTTTGAAATCAAAATCAATCAGTAGAGCTTCAAGGTCATTGACCTCTTGTTTTTTGTGGGTTTTTTTGTTGTTTTTTAATTTATTTATTTTATTTAATTTTTTTATATATTTTTTTTAATTTTTGCTTTTTTTTTTTTTGCTTTTTTATTAGCCCTATGTTGGACCAGTTGGACCAGTAACAGAGGAGTTATGGCTCTTGATTTAGTTAAAAATGCTATATTTTACCATGTTAATACGGTAGGGCCTTCATTTTTCATCTGATCTTTACCAAACTTTAACAGATTCTTTAGTTCTGGCCCTTGATTTAGTTCAAAAGCTGTTTTTTGCCCGAAACTTCCAAAATAACGTAAATGACAGTCACTAACTTCATTGATGTTATAAGAGCCATGTTAGCCAGTATAGCGTCCACAGGCCCTCTTGGGCCTCTTGTATTACATTTTCTTTGGTGAAAGATTGGGATTTCTCCGTGAAACAATATTCATAGTCGCTAAATATTATTAATTAATTCCGAACATAAAAATAACAAACTGTGACGCTAAGTTATGACGTCAGTAAAGTGGTGCTGACGTCGACATCATCTGCCGATAACGTTCAATAAGGCGAATAATTTCGGTTAAAATCATGCATAAACTGATTTAAAATGTAGTAAACAGATTATTTAACTTCTGTGTTCGATTATAGGGAAATCCTTCACTCGATGATAGACCTGTTGTTTTTTTTCGCTCATTTGTGAAAAGAACCACATGTCTAACATCTCGTGAAAGATTTCCCTATAATCGATCTCGGCAGATAAATAATCTCTATTTAATGCCAAGTTATCATATTGTTTCAGGGGAAACCCTGACCCCTGTTAACTACCAGTTTTAAAGAGAATCCCTAGCATATTGTTAATATATATATAATTTAAGAGTAATGGCGGGAAAACCCTGAACATTTTAATGTTAACTTGCAGTCTTCATGGAAATCCTGAACCTCTTGTTATCTGAGAGTTATGAGAAAACTGAATAATGACCCAATCTGTTATCTTATTGTTTGGGGAGAAATCCAAAGAACATGTTTACCTTAAACTCTTAAAGAAACTGAGCTTTGGAGAGAATTCTGAACACCGTGTTTTTTTCTAGAATGATTGACCCAGAGAAGTCTGCCTAAAGTCTGCCTAAAATCTTAAACATTTATGGTAAATTTATCTTAAAACTTCCAATAGAAAAATCTGAGAACCTTGTTGTCTTGAAGCTAGTGGAGAAACCAAAGCCCTTAGCACTGCACCATCTAAAAGTCTTAATAGTACCATGATAATAATGTTATAAAGTTATGCACAGTACCAACTTGAGTTTTCATGCAAAGCAGCATTTCCAATAATTCATACAGAATGTTGATAAGAAAGATTGCTTAAAGTAGCTATCCTACCATCAACAGGCACATTTTACAACAGAATGTACACTGTTTCTAAATCTACTGATGATGAGATATATAATATAACTTTCATATTTTGTGAGATACAAACTCGAAAGGCTTAAACAGCCAGGCCAAACCCCGAAACTGGAGCGTCAAATTAAGAGTTACCAACTCGTAATTCATTCATAAGCATATTCGATCATGGGTATTTTAAAAACCTGTTAATCAATTTAGTCAAATTAATCAACGCATACACATTAATTATTATATGACATGAACAGAGAGAGTTTTGATCAACAGTTTTGTAAGGCCAAACAAAAAAATAGGTGTGTTTCCTATATGCGTATTTATCTCATAAACCCCATACAAGTTGATGATACAGCTGAAAGTTGCTCTGTGATGTCAGTTTACCTCGATATATATATTGTGATAAATCATTGTTCAGAACATTTTTTTTTTTTTTTTTTTTTTCATAAAAAGTTTTAGGGTCGGTCCCCTAAAAATAGGGTCGGTCAGGCCACCGGAAACACAGGTATTTTTTCTTTGGCCTAATGTAATTTTGCCGTTATTTGGCAGGTTAGTTACTTTAACACTCGTATAGAGACCTTACCAAACACATTGGTTCTATACATCTAGCTTTTGCAATAATATTGTCTGTGTTGAACTCCCTCTGAAGATAATTAAATTGTCCTAGCTATCACATGATTATGACCAGAACTATTTCAATGTGCGGTTACTGTGTTAGGGAGAAAAGGAAAGTTTGATTAGACAACTTATGGCTCTCCCTGTTGCTTGACCCCTGACTGATATACACTTCTTTAATCAGTAGTTTCATGCAGCACTCTGGTCTAATTGTAATAATGAATGAAGGGCTTTATAGACCGAAACTAGAAGATCAATAAAATTGTCTTCACCATTCTGTGTTGGTTGTGTGTTCTACTACCTTTTCTATTTATTATTTGTAATAAAGATTGATTTCTTTACAACAAAGATTGTCATTACTGTTCTATGACCTACTTACAGTCATTGAAACCTTTTTCTTGCTGGGTTGCTCTACAAGTATATTATGTATATATTATATCGAGAGACGAATCAATGGTATGTTCAGAAGTGTATGTACACATATGAGCCAGTCTGTATTTAACCTATATCTCATGGCAGAGTACATTAATAAAACTTCTTTGACTTTGTTTATAATTTTAATAATGCTATGGATTATTAAAAATCCCACAGCTAAAAAATTATCTTAAATTGAAGCTCCGTAGTGTCGCAAAGAGGTTAATATTAGGATATTTAAAATTATGTAAAAATCTTATATTTTGACTTAAGTAGTATTTTCTACTTAAGTTGCTTTATGAATACAGGCCCAGGGTGTTATCATCATTATTACACTGTGATCTGTGCAAATTGACAAACTTCACGCCTTAAATGAAGAGTTTCACACTATGACCCGTGTTAACAATGCTTTACCTGACATTTGCATTGTTTTTTCCTTCAAGGCAGTAGCTAGGTTACACGATCCTTTAATAATATTGATGCCATCCGTCATGAATAATCATTATTTGAATATCTGATGAACAAGTTCATGTTAAAAATGTTAAAAAAATGCAAGATTTTATACATATGCCAAATCAGCTGTGCCAAATTGTCCAGCATCATATCAGGGTGATTGCAAAATCCCTTAAAACCATTGCATTTTTTCTTCAAGTATTGAATAGAAGCTTTAACAATTTATAATTTTATTTTTGTATTTCACGATATATATTATATAAAAACAGATGAAAAAAATAAGAAGGAAGTTCATGTCAAAAAAAAAGCAAGACTAATTTGATTTCCAAAATGAGTTGGAGAGAGAAATGCTTGAAAGCATTTCACATTTTCCCGATAGACTGTAGGACCGAGTTCTACATAAAAGGTACTTAGTCACACCTATTTTCCCTCTGCTTCTGTTCACTTCACATAATACAGACTATTGGGATGAACATATGAAATTTCATATATGGTAACTTGTAAAGTGCATTTCATGAGGAGAGTTAGCATGCAAAAGACAACTGACAAGTATCCGGAGATAATTCACATATAAGGAGCATTCAGAAAAATAACAAGGAGAAAATTGTATTGATCTGCTACATAAGCATATTATATAGTTGTGACTAAAAAATATACGAGTATTTTCCGATGTTTATATTGCTTATGTAGTGTGGGAACAAACCTTGTTTCAGTCACAAATGTGATTATGGACAAAGTCAGCTACATTACAAAGTAATGATGGACTTGCTAGCTAATAAATTAATTGGAACAAAGTAATGGTGGACCTGCTTTCTGATGATTTAATGGGAACACAGTAACAGTGGACTTGCTAGCTAATAAATTAATGGGAACAAAGTAATGGTGGACCTGCTTGCTGATGACTTAATGGGAACACAGTAACAGTGGACTTGCTAACTAATAAATTAATGGGAACAAAGTAATGGTGGACCTGCTTGCTGATGACTTAATGGGAACAAAGTAACAGTGGACTTGCTAGCTAATAAATTAATGGGTACAAAGTAATGGTGGACCTGCTTGCTGATGACTTAATGGGAACGCAGTAACAGTGGGCTTGCTAGCTAATAAATTAATGGGAACAAAGTAATGGTGGACCTGCTTGCTGATGACTTAATGGGAACACAGTAACAGTGGACTTGCTAGCTGGGAACACAGTAACAGTGGACTTGCTAACTAATAAATTAATGGGAACAAAGTAATGGTGGACCTGCTTGCTGATGACTTAATGGGAACAAAGTAACTGGACTTGCTAGCTAATAAATTAATGGGAACAAAGTAATGGTGGACCTGCTTGCTCATGACTTAATGGGAACAAAGTACTGGTAGACTTGCTAGCTAATAAATTAATGGGAACAAAGTATTGGTGGACCTGCTTGCTAATGACTTAATGGGAACACAGTAACGGTGGTCTTGCTAGCTATTAAATTAACCGGAACAAAGTAATGGTAAACCTGCTAGCTAATTAATGTAAACAATTGAATTGGATTTTATGGCGCACCAACACATAATTAGGTTATATGGCGCCTAACAGGAATGAACATGCCAGGCTCATCCTCCATCTACATCAAGATAAAATATGGAGAAATGGACCAGAACTTTCTAACCTGCAAAACTGCATAGTGGCTGCAAATTCGGTGGGTGGTGGGGAGGCAGGGGATCCTACCCCTCTGCAACCACACGGTGAGACAGTAATGATGGTCTTGCTATAGATCTAATAAATTGGGAACATTATAATTATCTGATTTTCTAAAATAACGCTTTGCTCGTGCCAATATTACACATCTCAATTCCAATGCCTTAAACAGTGCATGTCTGAGCTTTATTAGTCAGATTAATTTGTGGTCTTTCACACAGCATGTGATAATTCCCAAGTCATCTTCAGCTTTTCATCTGATGGCATGTGTTGTCAGAAAGTACCAGGCTATGAAATTAATCGCCATATATCGATAGTTGCATCACAGTTTGTTTCATCCAATCAGTGATGGCCTGCTGCTGTAAACCAGTTCTCCCTATTGTTGCGTCTTGATTAATTCTCTGTTCTGTAAATTACTGCACTTTATAGTGGAGATATGGCCATTATTAAAAACAATACTAGAGTCTCAGCACTTCAACATGCTGCATAGAGTGCTCTGGTGCTTAAATATGATCAGGTGCTGATAAATCCTGCATAGAGTGCCAGTACTTAAGCATGCTGCATAGAGTGCACTGGTGCTTAAATATGATCAGGTGCTGATAAATCCTGCATAGAGGGTACCAGTACTTAAACATGCTGCATAGAGTGCTCTGGTGCGTAAATATGCTCAGGTGCTGATAAATCCTGCATAGATTGTGCCAGTACTTAAACATGCTGCATAAAGTGCTCTGGTGCTTAAATATGATCAGGTGCTGATAAATCCTGCATAGAGGGTACCAGTACTTAAACATGCTGCATAGAGTGCTCTGGTGCGTAAATATGCTCAGGTGCTGATAAATCCTGCATAGATTGTGCCAGTACTTAAACATGCTGCATAAAGTGCTCTGGTGCTTAAATATGATCAGGTGCTGATAAATCCTGCATAGAGGGTACCAGTACTTAAACATGCTGCATAGAGTGCTCTGGTGCGTAAATATGCTCAGGTGCTTATACATCCTGCATAGAGTGTGCCAGTACTTAAACATGCTGCATAGAGTGCTCTGGTGCGTAAATATGCTCAGGTGCTAATACATCCTGCATAGAGGGTGCCAGTACTTTAACATGCTGCATAGAGTGCTCTGGTGCTTAAATATGCTCAGGTGCTAATACATCCTGCATAGAGGGTGCCAGTACTTAAACATGCTGCATAGAGTGCTCAGGTGCTAATACATCCTGCATAGAGGGTGCCAGTACTTAAACATGCTGCATAGAGTGCTCTGGTGCTTAAATATGCTCAGGTGCTTATAAATCCAGCTTCAGTACTTACACATTCTGCATAGAGTACTCCAGTACTTAAACATACTGCATAGAGTGTGCCAGTACTTAAACATGCTGCATGAATGGCCACCCTTTTTGTAGTATTATCAATTAACAAATGTAACTCTTAAACATCAAATACATATTATTTGCATGGCGTAAATACTACTTTTATCACTGCGTGACTGCACGGGGAAATGAGGTAAATCTGAATTGTATAGCTGCACAACTACTGCCAGATAATTGATAAAATACATTCACCTGTGCGCCATGCCAGCCCTCGTGAAATAAACATAAACATGTTCATGAAACAAAACATGGCCGGAGAACTTTAAACATCCTGCATAGAGTGCTTCAGGACTTAAACATGCTACTTAGAGTGCTCCAGGACTAAAAAATGCTTCTTAGAGTGCTCCAGGACTTATACATCCTGCATAGAGTGTGCCAGTACTTAAACATGCTGCATAGAGTGCTTCAGTACTTACACATTCTGCATAGAGTACTGCAGTACTTAAACATGAATGGCCACCCTTTTTGTAGTATTATCAATTAACAAATGTAACTCTTAAACATCAAATACATATTATTTGCATGGCGTAAATACTACTTTTATCACTGCGTGACTGCACGGGGAAATGAGGTAAATCTGAATTGTATAGCTGCACAACTACTGCCAGATAATTGATAAAATACATTCACCTGTGCGCCATGCCAGCCCTCGTGAAATAAACATAAACATGTTCATGAAACAAAACATGGCCGGAGAACTTTAAACATCCTGCATAGAGTGCTTCAGGACTTAAACATGCTTCTTAGAGTGCTCCAGAACTTATACATCCTGCATAGAGTACTCCAGTACTTAAATATGCTGCATAGAGTGCTGCAGTACTTAAACATGCTGCATATACTAAATCATGCTGCATAGACAAAAATCATGCTGCATAGAGTGCTCTGGTACTTACACATGCTGCATAGAGTACTCTAGTATTAAACATCCTGCATCGAGTGCTCCAGTACTTAAACATACTGCATAGTGTGCTCCAGTACTTAAACATGCTGCATAATGTGTGCCAATACCCAAAGATGCTGCATATATTGCTCCAGTACTTACACAAGCTGCATACAGTGCTCCAGTAATTAAACATCCTCCATAAAGTGCTCTAGTATTAAACATCCTGCACAGAGTACTCCAGGACTTAAACATGCTGCATAGAGTGCTCCAGGACTTAAACATTCTGCAAAGAGTGCTTCAGTACTTAAACTTACTGCATAGTGTGCTCCAGTACTTAAACATGCTGCGTAATGTGTGCCAATACCCGAAGATGCTGCATATATTGCTCCAGTACTTACACATGCTGCATACAGTGCTCCAGTAATTAAACATCCTGCATAAAGTGCTCTAGTATTAAACGTCCTGCATGGAGTACTCCAGGACTTAAACATTCTGCAAAGAGTGGGCCAGTACTTAAACATCCTGCACAGAGTGCTGTTGTCAAAAAAAGGTTTGAAGGGTTATTTAAGTGCCCATGGCTCTATAGGAGTTCATTATCTGAATAATTTCCCAGTATAGTGGTATGTGTATCTGCTCAAAACATGTGTATCATCAGCCCAATACACATGTTGTTGCATATTTATCTGCCATAATACACATGCTGCTGTATGTTTATCTGCCCATTACACATGCTGTTACATATATATGTGTATCTGCTCTGAGTACACATGCAGTTGTATGTTTATCAACCCAATACACTGTATGCTAATCTGCCCAATAAACATGCCTCTGTATGTTTATCTGCCCAATACACATGTAACTGTATGTTTATAAATTTGCCAAATATACATGCAGCTTTGTCCAATACACATATGTAGAAGTTTGCATAGTTCAGCAGTATGTTTATCTGCCCAATACAAATGCCAGGGGCGTACCTGGAGCATTTTGAAATGTACGCCAGATATGAGAAGCGTAGCTGCTCCGTGGGAGGTAGGTGTGGGAGTGGTTTTCCTCCTCCCGCCGGTGGGGGTTTGGGTCTCCCCCAAGAAAATTTTGAAAATTAGGAGGCAAATGATGCGTTCTCAAGCTATATTTCAGCGTTAATATGGCATTTTGAACTTTTATTTTTTCACTTTTGCTGACGAATTGTACGCATTGGCGTGCGTGCGTATGCCTGGATACGCACCTGAATGCAGCTGTATGTTTTTCAACCCAATACACATGCCACTGTATGTTTATCTGCCCAATATACATTCTACTGTATTTTTATAAATTTGCCCAATATACATTCAGCTTTGTCCAATGCATATGTAAAAGTTTTCTTAGTTCAGCAGTATGTTTATTTGCCCAATATACATGCAACTGTATTTTTATAAATTTGTCCAATATAAATTCAGCTTTGTCCAATACATATGTAGAAGTTTGCATAATTCAGCAGTATGCTTAGTAACATGTGGAATTCTAAAGATAGGGTTAAGAGAACGAATGAAGACAATCTGAACTCTCCATTTCCAGACATAGTGGAGATTATTTGAACCTCCTTTATTCCTTTGTGCAAATATTTGATGTACACTTGATAAAGTCATCCTTTATAGCCAGGAGTGTAGCTACCCATTAGGCCAAAAGGCCCTACCCATTAGGCCAAAAAGCCCCAGGAGTGTACCTATCCATTAGGCCAAAAGGCCCCAGGAGTAGCTACCCATTAGGCCAAAAGGACCCAGGAGTGTAGCTACCCATTAGGCCAAAAGGCCCCAGGAGTGTAGCTACCCATTAGGTCAAAAGGCCCCAGGAGTGTAGCTACCCATTAGGCCAAAAGACCCCAGGAGTGTAGCTACCTAATAGGCCAAAAGGTGCCAGGAGTGTAGCTACACATTAGGCCAAAAGGCCCCAGGAGTGTAGCTACCCATTAGGCCGAAAGGCCCCAGGAGTGTAGCTACCCATTAGGTCAAAAGGCCCCAGGAGTGTAGCTACCCATTAGGCCAAAAGGCCCATGATTAGCCAGGAGTGTCGCTACCCATTAGGTCAAAAGGCCCAAGGAGTGTAACTACCCATTAGGCCAAAAGGCCCAGGCCTAGCCAAGAGTGTAACTACCCATTAGGCCAAAAGGCCCAGGCCTAGCCAGGAGTGTAGCTACCCATCAGGCCAAAAGGCCCAGGCCTAGCCAGGAGTGTAGCTACCCATCAGGCCAAAAGGCCTAGGCCTAGCCAGGAGTGTAGCTACCAAAGGCCAGGAGGGGCTTATGCGATCACTTTTCGTCTGTCGTCCGTCCGTCTGTCCATTAGGCCAAAAGGCCCCAGGAGTGTAGCTACCTATTAGGCCAAAAGGCCCCAGGAGTGTAGCTACCCATTAGGCCAAAAGGCCCCAGGAGTGTAGCTACCCATAAGGCCAAAGGGCCCCAGGAGTGTAGCTACCCATTAGGTCAAAAGGCCCCAGGAGTGTAGCTACCCATTAGGCCAAAAGGTCCCAGGAGTGTAGCTACCTATTAGGCCAAAAAGGCCCAGGAGTGTAGCTACCAATTAGGCCAAAAGGCCCCAGGAGTAGCTACCCATTAGGCCAAAAGGCCCCAGGAGTGAAGCTACCCATTAGGTCAAAAGGCCCCAGGAGTGTAGCTACCCATTAGGTCAAAAGGCCCATGCCTAGCCAGGAGTGTAGCTACCCATTAGGTTAAAAGGCCTCAGGAGTGTAACTATCCATTAGGCCAAAATGTCCAGGCCTAGACAGGAATGTAGCTACCCATTAGGCCAAAAGGCCCAGGCTTAACCAGGAGTGTAGCTACCCATCAGGCCAAAAGGCACAGGCCTAGCCAAGAGTGTAGCTACCCATTAGGCCAAAAGGCCCAGGCCTAGTCAGGAGTGTAGCTACCTATTAGGCCAAAAGGCCCAGGCCTAACTAGGAGTGTAGCTACCCATCAGGCAAAAAGGCCCAGGCCTAGCCAGGAGTGTAGCTACCCATTAGGCCAAAAGGCCCAGGCCTAGCCAGGAGTGTAGCTACCCATTAGGCCAAAAGGCCCAGGCCTAGCCAGGAGTGTAGCTACCCATTAGGCCAAAAGGCCCAGGCCTGCACATAATTTTCACATGCATGGTTGAAAAATATAACAATGAAATAATACATGTAGTGTATGAATTTGTTGAATTTTGAAGCGTGATTTATCTTATATTTATATTTATTAAAACATATGCCAAAATGCACCAGAGACGTTTATGTTTTCAGAAAATTTCGGGGAAGCAGGTCTAGCTATGCCCCTGATAGCCACTAATGTAATTATGTTTATCTTTCTTGTCTGCCAGGAAGAAAATGTTGTTTGACACTTTGTCAGTTATGCTGATGAATTCTGATAACAATAATGATGATAACAAATGATGAAACCTGATAAATGCTGCCTTTGAAAACAAAATATAATTTAGAAGTAATTGGGAGTACTAGCATTCACTTTCTTAAGCTTTGAATAGAAGAAAGGTTCACACAATGAGATAAGGTTTATATAATACATTGATGTGTCTTCCATACTTAAAGGGACACACCGCAATATTGAAATTGTTATAAAGCATTAAAATTAGAGTCGCGATTTATTAATCCAGTATCATTTTAACCTGCTGCATATCATTAAATAAAATTTTGAGTTTTCATTTTCTCTTGTTATTTTATCATAGTTTTAAATATATTATTGGTGCGATATACTCAAAAGTTAGTAAGAAAACAGTTACTTTTAACTAAATCTAATATTAATGAAGACACGCATGTAATGTAGAAAAATTACTGGGACTGCGCAAGTTTATCACATACTTCCCTATAAATACTTTGTTTTTGAATATTCGATACAACATAGACCTAGCTCGTCATATCAATCAGGATTTAGTTGACGGGCAATAAAGCTTCATCACACGCGTGAAATAAAGGGTAAAAAAATATCATATCACGGAAATAACTGATGTTCTTTATGATGCTTTCAATGGAGAGATACGGAAATTACCGATTCCTTACGATTGGTTACGATTTGTCACGCGTATGGTTTGTCGTCTGCATTCCATCCTGTTTTCGCACCAGATTATTGGCTATACATCAACATCTACATGTGTACGTTGAACTGTCATCTTTGACCATAAGTTAACGGAAATGACTTCACTAATATTGCCAAGAAGATGAAATAAAAGAGATGATAGATAGAAGTAAAATAAAGAAATAAATAAGGCATAATACACGGACCATAAAGAGAGTTTAACAAATTTATAAGAAATTCAATGATATAGAACCATCCGTGGGTGAAATAACCACTTCTGACCATTCATTTACTGAATTAGACACTTTCAAATTCAATGGCATTCATTTTAAATCTCATTCCAAAAAAAAAAAATGTTGTGTACACTTACGCGACAGATGTGAACACGTCAGAATGGGATTACGTCTATTAATAACTTTATTGTTTTCTCCCTGGAAAACAGCGTAGTAAGTTAGCTGAAGCTGACAGTTCAACAAAGTCATTGCTGAAGTATGTGATAAATAGAATAAAAAATGTTTATTTTCATATATATTTTTTTTTTGGTCCAACAGTTTATATTGAGTATATATAGAGATACATAATTGGTCTAACCAGTTAATATTGAGTATATATATTATATAGAGATACATACTTGGTATGGAGTTTATATAGTGAAGCCTATTTGATTTTACCAGTTTATATTAAGTTAATATAGTGAAACAATATATACTTGCTAGAACAGTTTATATTGAGTATATACAGAGATACATACTTGGTATCAATCATATATAATGGATCATACTTGATTTTACCAGTTTATATTGAGTTTATATATATAGAAATATATTCGTTGCGTTGATCTACCAGTTTATATTGAGTATATATAGTTACATGTACTTGTTCTAACCGATTTATATCGAGTATATATAGTTACATGTACTTGGTCTAACCGGTTTATATCGAGTATATATAGTTACATGTACATGTACTTGTTCTAACCGGTTTATATTGAGTATATATAGTTACATGTACTTGGTCTAACCGGTTTATATCGAGTATATATAGTAACATGTACTTGTTCTAACCGGTTTATATTGAGTATATATAGTTACATGTACTTGTTCTAACCGGTTTATATCGAGTATATATAGTTACATGTACTTGTTCTAACCAGTTTATATCGAGTATATATAGTTACATGTACTTGTTCTAACCGGTTTATATCGAGTAGATGAAGTGTAATAACATGATGCCTATGCTTCAGTAAATTTAAATATCAGGATATTTTTTAAAAAAATTGATTTTGCATCAGTATACTTCTAAAACTAATAAGCAGTTTCAAGTTAATGCATGTGTACACTGTACTAAAGCTGTTTCTGTTGAAGTTTGGACACATGTTGCTTTAAAGTAGTTATCCCGCCAACAACAGCCACATTTTACAACATTATGTACACCGTTTCTAAACCTACTGACGACGAGGTGTATATATAACTTATTTTGAGAATCCAAACTCTATATACACAATATTATAAACGGCTTTAACCAGCCATGCCAAACACCAAAACTGGAGTGTCAAATTAAGAGTTACTAACTCGTAATTCATTTTACTCATATTCTATCATGTGTATTTTAAGAACCCATGAATAAACATATACTTTTAATTGGCACATATACATTATTATATGACCTGAACACCTGGATAAAGTTTGTATACAAGTTTTGTAGTGTAATTTTGTAATTTATTGGGGGGGTTATTTCTTTAAAATTATACCATCATTTTCATCTTAAATGTGAAAAGAACTTCGGGCAAAAAATACAACATAACTATTTCTTTGTAGAGAAAGATATGGATTACTTAGAATGAATATTGAACATTGTTATATGTGACTATAAACAAAGTGATAAATGTTCCAAGTTGAAATATTTCACACATTGAACATTAATTTTATATAATAAAACCAATATTAATGTAACTGATCCTGTTCATAACTTGATTCTGTATTCCACAGAAGCCAGAATGAACAAGTTCCAAGAGGGCCTTCAGCAACAGAGAAAGCTGGTGGAACAGCTGCGCCTTGAGGCCGCCGTGCCACGGGTTCGAGTCTCGGAGTGCATCGAAGACATCATGAAGTATTGCGAGCAACACACATCTGAAGACGTGCTCATCAATGGTTTTCTCAAGCCAGGCGATAATCCTTACAAGGAGAAAGGCGGATGTACTATTTTATAGGCCTGTCTTAATATATTTTTCTGTGTAAATGTTATGTCATTTTGATAAAAAAAATTGTACATCATTTTCATTTTAATCATACAGTGTGGAAGTGAGGAATGAATGAGTGGGAGGATTTAACTGAAGGAATAATGCTAGAATTCTTTGCGAATATTAAGTGTATTGTGTCCCGTGTTATGTTAAATTACAATACATTTTAAGTGACGAGTTACATAAAAGGAAACCTGATTGAAAATGACCATTTCAGTATCATCTGTAGTGCATATACTATGTGTTTCTCATTTTATTGTTTGGGGTTTCAGATGTTTACGTTTTCACGGGCAACGGGTGATTTTAGGTAAAAGAACAAAACCTTGTTGATTGTTTCGTCAATAACATCCAAGTCGAAGATAAAACGAAAGTTTAGATAATAGAAATTCAAATGAAGAACTAAGTATAAGAGGAAATTATAAGAATCTTTCATGGGGCAAAGATCAGGAATTCAGGCACGAGGTATAACTGTTTTACTTAATCGAGGCTTTGCTGCCGTTCAGACGTGAGGTATAACTGTTTTACTGAATCGAGGCTCTGCTGCCGTTCAGACGTGAAGTATAACTGTTTTACTGAATCGAGGCTCTGCTCCGTTCAGACGTGAGGTATAACTGTTTTACTGAATCGAGGCTCTGAATCGGAACCAGATAACCATGATCATGATGGTATATTCTTTTTCGTGCATTCCATTGCCATTTTGTGCATTGTCCCCAACTATCAACTTTTTGTATGTTTATTTACTCAAGGACATCAGGCATTTGTTGATGTTATTGGCATCATTGTTTGATGCGCGTGATATTTATCTAGCTCCTTGTGTAAGTTTAGATATTCCAGCACACTTGAAAAATGTGTCTATCTTTATCCGATATGCATGAACATATTATGTTTACATGGTATTCTGTATGTACCTGAGTACGCATTACATCATACCCAAGGAGCGCAAGGAATTTTAGCATTATTCAAACTATGTAAATATCATACTAGATTTTTGCTTAATAAAGGGAGACCAACTATTGTGAATATCAGAATTTATGTCTTTTTCAAAGGAGAGGAAAATTAATGTAATCTCCCTGCATTATGTGTTTAAGCATATAGATTGTATTATTTGATATTAAAACAGTTAAATGAATATTATATTCATTGCTGCGTTAAGTGATTGTAATACTATAGTTTTAATGTTGATATATGAAGCAAATGGTATATAGTCAGACTGTATTCAAAGTCCACTAAAAGCAAGAAAAGTTGGTCTCTTAACACAGATGGTCTTTTAATACAGGCCTATTTTTTCAAAGTTCTATACGATTGTGAACTAAAAGGTGATCACTTAAACAGGCCGTCTTTTAATACAGGTCATTTTTATTTCAAAGTTCTATACGACTGTGAACAGAAAGGTGATCTCTTAAAACAGGTGGTCTTTTAATACAGGTCACTTTTATTTAAAAGTTCTATACGATTGTGAACTGAAAAGGTGATCTCTTAAGACAGGTGGTCTTTTAATACAGGCCATTTTTATTCAAAAGTTTTATACGACTGAACAGATAGGTGATCTCTTAAAACAGGTGGTCTTTTAATACAGGCCATTTTTATTCAAAAGTTCTATACAATTGTGAACAGAAAGATGATCTCTTAAAACAGGTGGTCCTTTAATACAGGCCATTTTTATTTCAAAGTTTTATACGATTGTAAACTGAAAAGGTGATCTCTTAAAACAGGTGGTCTCTTAATAGAGGAGATCTGTTGAACAAGGCTGACTATTTAAATGAGGTGTATTAAGCATCTGAGTGTACACGTTATTTACATATTTCCATTTATGCATGTTTTTGATCTGCAAGATAATCTAGTCATTAAACGGATAATCAGCAAATTTTGTTTTTCATTTCCATGATCTGACAATTTAGATAATAAATGGTACATGAACAGTTTATAATTAGGCGTTGAATTCTGTGATTTCGGTGCACAGTGCGCTCTTATGTTATAAAAAAATAAATTGTGTTGACACTATTTATTTCCCTTGAGGACAATACAATTTTGCATGAATTTCAAAAAATCCTTGATGTAAACATTTAGAATAATTCCATTGGAATTTCAGTTACAGTTGTGAATTAATCGCATAACAGCCATTTAAACATTTAACATTTTGTTCTACCATTCATCGATCATGTTTTCATTGATGCATACATATATCTTTGGCCACACTGATATTTACATTGCATTCTGTAGAAAACCCGAAATAAATAACCACTCACTTACAATGAGCTAAATTACTGGGGTTATCAGGTTATCGCAGTTATTTTATTGTTAAATAAATTTTACCCTATACTATAATGCTGAATCTGCAAATCTTAATAAAATTCATTGTTTATAAATCATGTTTGCAAATGGCACTGCCATTGACTTTTTGAACCATATGTGGATAGATAAAAGTTTTCATAAGCCATGTTTTATATACCCAGAGGGTAGTTCACATTGTTTGGAATCTTTGTGTGTGTGTGTATGAATTGTGTTGTATGTATTATTTACACGAAAAGTGCAATTTTATAGACCTTGCTAGCAATCGTAAATCTTGCTGGAGAATTTTACAATGCTGCTGAGCATCACTCTGAGTTGCAGCTTTTTTAAAGGGACACATGGCAATCTTGATTTAAAACAAACTCACGACATCATTTAGAGTTGGGGCTTCTTTAAAGGGACACATGGCAATCTTGATTTAAAACAAACTCACGGCATCACTTAGAGTTGGGGCTTCTTTAAAGGGACACATGGCAATCTTGATTTAAAACAAACTCGCGGCATCACTTAGAGATGGGGCTTCTTTAAAGGGCCACATGGCAATCTTGATTTAAAACAAACTCATGGCATCATTTAGAGTTGGGGCTTCTTTAAAGGGACACATGGCCATCTTGATTTAAAACAAACTCACGGCATCACTTAGAGATGGGGCTTCTTTAAAGGGTCACATGGCAATCTTGATTTAAAGCAAAATCCCGGCATTTAATATTAAGTTATTTATATACACTATTTGAATAATAAAATGAAAATATTATTTTAGTATATTACTAATTACTGCATTTAATGCATCAGTTCGTTCATAAAACCTATTCAATCTAAAAATAACCAAGCATTGTTCTGTTTCCCAGATACATACCTAAATATGTACAGGCACTAGAAAAGTAAACCCTGACACCGAATAAATAAATACAGATACACATTTTAACACTTATAAATACCTCAGGATTGCCATACATGTGTCGCTTTAAATGATCAATTTTTGTCTTCTTAAATTTTTTATTTGAAATGCCAATAACTTTATCTTCTAACTTTAGAAGTAATGGAGTTTGTCAGAAAGTAAATTTTGTTTAAACATGTTATGGGTAATCCGTTCAATATTTTACTTTTTTCAAGTTCCGAAACAAGATTCATTTTCAAACTGGAATAAACACTTTGTAATCTTTATTAACCAGTTTCTCCAAATGGTGCACAGCAGTGATCATTGTAAATGTATCTATGTGATTTTTGTTTGTGTAAGAAAACAAATATTCTGTTATTAAAGATGTACCTGATATTAATGCTTCTTGATAGAAAGTATTTGTACTTCAATGTTTTATTATTATTTTGAAGCATGTCTTTAATATATGCTTTTAAAATGCAAGTGCTTGAATTTTCCCCTTGTAAACATGTCAGGTCTTTTTTTTCGGTTTTTCGGTAGGCTTCATACACATTTTCACTTGTCAGAAAAAAAATGAGTCAGATTTTGCATAATTAGTCAAACACTTTAATAAACCAATGGCAAAGGAGTTTTGCTTTGATACAGGGGTATTTATTCCAGCTTTGTCGAGTAGAGAAAACATGTCAGCTGATCTTGCATAATTAGTCGACTACACCTTAATAGGGAAACCAGTTGCAAAAGAGTTTTGCTTTGATACATGGGTATTTATTCTTACTTTGTCTACAACTGTTCATAGTTATTGGACCAACGATTTAAACTCTATTTGCTCTGCTGCAGTTATACTCCATGAGTAATTCCAAAACCGCTGTTACCGTTTTAGCAAGCATGTCCTCAAAATCGACGAAGAAAACAATTACCAATGTGATGGTGTATTGCAGGTTATGAAGAGAATATGTTGGTACTTCAAAAATGTAGTCATAAAACATACTTACTACGTTTATTTTGTATTGGAAATCAAAATTATGTATACAGACCTTAATACTTTACAATTACACAAATATGTGGTCAAACATGATACACATGAATGTCTCTTTGATGTGATCCCACTGGGCTTGACTTGTAAGTGAGGAAGTGTCCATTCTAACGGATGGCGGGAGGTGTACAGTACTGGTTCTACCCAGGAAAAGTGGGTGGTCTGCCTCCACCACAAAAAATCGACCGTCACTTATAATCTTACATGTGTTGAAAATGGCGCAAAACAACAGACAAACACAAACAAACAAATTAATCCTTTGATGTGTAAAAAGGGGGATAAATCTGTTAAAAGTAAACTGGCGCAAGTCAGTTCAGGGATTTAGTTGCAATTATCTTTCTTTTTGGAAAAGACAAACATTTGAAGCTCTAGTCATTGCTGTATGCTTTCTGTGTTCATAGTTTGTTTCTAGCTTTTATATCCAACCACCATTCCTTTGTTAAATGTTTTTTTTACTATTTATATGTTAAAAGAAATATTTCTTCTGGAAATAAAACATGCCAAAAACTGCATGATGGAATGGATGTCAATTCCATACATTTGCAAAAGAAATAATTTTTTATTCCTACCTGTTTTTGCCTTTTAATGCAGTGTTCAAAATATGACACTTTTATACAAGAAGATTTTGAAATGAAGTCTGAGTTTTTCATTTTATATGGGCCAAAAATAACCTTTCTGGATTTTAATAGTGTTATATAATGGCTTTTAAAGGGACACACGGCAATCTTGATTTTTTAAAAACTCACGGCGTCCCGTTAGTTTTTCTCTTCACTTGCATTTGTTCAATCATAAATAGTAATTGTTAGAATAGTTAGAAGCAAATTATCTTTACAAATTACTGACTTTTTATAATAGTGCATCAATAATATATTTAAAAATTTGGTGAAATAATGAAGAAAATTTAAATCTCAATTTTTTTATTTAATTATATGCAAGCAGTTTTAAAGTCAAAATGACGTAGGATAAGTAAATTGAGGAGCAAATTTTAATGTTTGAATAAAACTCAAGATTGCCATGTGTCCCTTTAAGAAAGATATATACTGAGTTTGAAGATTGATATATAAATTTTATAGGGGTTAAAACAAGAAACTCTGGCTTTGCTGAGTGGTATTTAGTTTAAAATAGCAAAGTAAACAGGGTGCATCTCCATATCCTAATGTGGGAGTTGTTGGCTCCTTGGTTATTTTGTCCCAACATTATTTCACTGTACTTATTACCTGTATACTTTCTTATATGAAAAGGATGTTCAAAAGTGGTGATATATCATCATTACCTACCTGAATGTGCCCGATACGTTGTCATAAAAAGGGGATGTTCAAAATGAAGGATGCGTCATTATTACCTAATTGTGGCCGTTCTCTTTGTCCTACTTTGTCATAAACCCTTAACCCGCTTCATATATATAATGGACTGTTCTTTCTTTGAATTCAGACCATTCCATTTATATGACAAAGGGGTGTTTTGGGGGAAATGACTGATCAGCAGCCAGACATTGTAAACCCTGATCAGCCTGCGAGTAAAAGTAACTCGCAGGCTGATCTGGGTTACAATGGACACAATGGCTATTATAGTCGTGCTTAGCGGGTTAAGGGTTACATAGCTCTAGACTAGGCACCAAATTAATACTGGCAGGTCATGTTGTGTCTATATGCCAAGCGTGTTCTGTAACTATAGGGTTAACTATTTTGTAATTTTACGATATATATCAGTTGTTTAAAGTTTGGAAATTGTGTTTAGTGGTGACGAGTTAGCTGAGTGAAAACAGAATTGGCAAAATTCTAAGTTTCTGTACTGGTTAACTCGTTTAATTGTTTCATTGTTTTTGGCACTTTTTCTAATATTTAAAACAAATGGAAACAAAACTAAACTAAATGTTATATTTTTGACAATTTATCGTCACATTACTGACATTTTACGCATTTTTTACTAGTCGCAAATTTGTTCATGTCAACCAATCGGATTTCAGGATTTTTAACAAGTGAATTTTAGAGTTAATATACTGGAATTGTGATTTATTTAATTTGACTTTATATAAATAATTACAAGTAAATATCAACTGTTCATTTTCACTTAACTTCACTTTAACAGGATGTTTTATTTTGAGATACATTATTTTAGGTCAGACTGTATTTGACAAACTAAGGCTCAGTTGTTCTAAGATCGGTTGACTTAACCAAGCGTTAAAATCTCTCTGAATTTCCGATAAATGAATATTTCTACCAGAAATTGAGCATGTGAAGACATTATGTCAAGAAGAAATTCAAATTAAAAACTTTTAGTAGTACAAAACATATTTGTGTAAGAAAACGTACTTTGAAGTTTACACTAACCAAAGATTAAGCTAACCAATCTTTGAACACTGAACTGGGCTCTGCAGAAGTTGTATTTACAACTATTTCTTGGTGAATCGAGAGGTGTATATTGTAGCGAGTACTCATAATTTATATGATTAAGTTGGTGTACCTACTACTGAACAATTGAATAGATATTGTATTTGTATTACAATACTTAAATTTATGTCAGTTAATATTCTGGAGTGTTTTAAATGTAAAATCTGTGTTTGTTTTCAAAACGGGATGGGGCCCAGGCCTTTCAATAGGGGAAAAATTAGTATGATTTCCAAAAGAGTACTACGAGTTAAGAAAAAGTTGAAACTTCAGTACCTATTGGCAGATTATTTTATCTCGATGTACATGGAAGATGAGCCTGGCATGTTCATGCCTGTTAGGCGCCATATAACCTTTTCATGTGTTGGTGCGCCTTAAAAACCCAATTCAATTCAATTCAATTATTTAAAGTAGATAAAAGGGTAATCATTGTTGTTATTTATGGAACTATTTTTTTGACTAAAACGAAATTTGAATAAAATACCTTTATTCATTCTATTCTCAAAATAAAGGAGAATACTTGCTTGACAAGGGCAATATTCTCAGCCAAATAGGAGGGAAAAGTAGTCGATTTATCTTGGGAGAACCACCTTATACAGGCCTCTGTTTATGAAGGGAAAAAATCTCTTGCTCACTCTTATGGGATTGTCCACATTACGTGGTCCGAGTATTAACTTTCATACCCTATCCAACCCTTCTCCAAGAAGCAACAACGGGGTTGATTGGGGTATGAAATAAAACCTTAATTTCTGCTTTAAAATTTTGCATATTGTAAAATTAAAACAGTTAATAGGTAATTTTAGCCCATTTTTTCTGAAAAATGTTTTTAAACGTGTTTTATTGTCGAAATATCCATAAAATCCTGCTAATATAAGCTTTCCCATCGCTTAATGGAATTAAGGCGGGACCACGTAATGCATGCTCTGGTATGACTAATAAAAAAAAAGAAGCAATTCTTGGAAGAAAATCATATCACTGTCCAAAAATGTTCCATAAAAGTTTGTTCTCATTTAGTGCCGCAGATGAACTTTGAGTATATATATTTGCAATAAGGAAATTTTTATGAATTTTATTTTTGCTTTCATTATTGTTGAAAAGTTATACTTAAGCTGGTTTATATCAAAAACCTTATGTTTCTTAAATGTTAACAGATACAGATAGAAACCTCAAAATGTCAAAATGTATTATTTTATATTCTTTTAGGAGTTTTGCTCTGCATTTTTGTTATTTTCACTGTCAACTTGTGTGTTGTATTGTTTGTACACTGTCATATTTCCAACATGCTTTGTGAACAGTACTACAAATATTACAGATAAATCGTCTAAATATTTAAAATCAATGACTTGTCTTTATTGTGTTTAATCCCACGCATCAGTCTGTTGAAAAGGAAATCATTCCAATTGTAGAAATTTCATTAAAGAATTTTTGTAATATTGATATAACATTGTCGCAAATCTGATGAGACTACTCAACAAGAAATATGTTGAACAATGTGTACTTAATACAGTCTGAATCAAATGAACATGGCCTTTCTTGCTTGTAACATTGTCAATGGGAATTCCACCCCATTTAATCAGAATATTACATAGTAATTTATGATGATGCACCCAGTGGTTCCAGGAAAAGAATAGGGCAACCAGATCCCGTTGGATCCCCCCCAATATTGTTTCAGATGCCATCTCGCTCATATCACTAGAGCAGTGGCAGAAAAACAATAACGTGGCTCCAGCGTAAATGGAGTGTCTACAATAGAACTTGCAGCAACTCTGCAGTTCAGGGTGAGAAGGTTCTAGGCCTGTTCTTCATATTTTATCTCGATGTACATGGAAAATGACCTTGGCATGTTCATTCCTGTTAGGTGCCATATAACCTTTCATGTGTTGGTGCGCCTTAAAACCCCAATTCAACAATGTGGTGCAATATATCAGCAGTTAGTTATATGCAAAAATAAATTGCTTTATACTATTCTTATAATGAATATAAATGATTTAACAAATATAAGTTACGTAAAAAAACTAACCGGACGCCGGGAGATTTTAAAAATTCAAGATTACTGTGTGCCCCTTTAAATCGGCATTCTACAATTAAGCCCTCAAGTAATGCTTTTTTTGTCTCGCCTTTTGAAAAAATGCGAGACATAGGCGACGCTAATGTTGGCGGGCTCGACGGCATCAACATATTGTATTATAACTTTTTTGTCCTTGGGAGTAGAATGTTCAAATTTCATATATAACCTCCTGGTCATTGTCCGACTTAATGCCAATAGCTTGCAGCCCTCCAACTGACCCTGGGTCCTAGTCGAGGTCACTTAAATACATGTACCGTCACCAAATTGTAACGCAAATATTGACGGTACATGTATTTAAGTGACCTTGACTCCGACCCAGGGTCAGTTGGAGGGCTGGAAGTTATTGGCATTAAGAAGGACAATGACCAGGAGATTATATATGAGAGGACTAGGTATGATAAGGGACAAAATTGGCTCCCAATATTGAATGTTTTAATGCACAAGTTTGGAAAATCTAGGTTAGCTACAAATGAACTGAATCAATATTAAAACACATTCCAAGTACGTTTGAAGACTAATGAGTTAAGAGCCTCACAAACATGGCCTTTTCTTTCAAAAAATTACATTTTTGTTCATTTTCAGCAGTTTTCAATCAGTTTTTGGTCTTGGAAATATAGAGCGCACAGCTGATTTTTTGTTGAAACAGGTACTTGATGGGGATGCATCATCTGCCAAAAAACTGTGTGCTCTGAGGTGCGCTCTATATTTTTAGGATCAAAATCTTGCCCAGAAAGGTCCAAAATATAAAATTACCAAAAAATGCCGTTTTTTGAGACCCTATTAATTCTTCTAGATAAATAAAATTATATTTTGAAGATAGAATATGATCAATTTACTTCAATATGCACAACAGATTATATGTAAATATTATTTTTTTGCATTTTGAATATATTGGGGGCCAAAATACCCCCTTATCATACCTTGTCCTTTAAACATTCTAGTTCCAAGGACAAAGTTACAATGCAATATGTTAGCGTTAAGATTTTGGTTAAGATTTTTGTTAAGGTTTTGGGTAAATTTTGCGTTAAAGTTCTTATAACATTGTAGTCCTTTGGAGTAGAGTGTTCAAATTTCATATATAAAATCACAGGTTTTCTTATTACAGTAACTATCAGCCTCCAACTGATCCTGTGTCAAGGTCAGTTGCCTCTTAAATACATGTACCGTCTCCAATTTTTTTTGTTAAAGTGTGTTAAATTCTTATAACTTTTTTGTTTTTAGGAGCAGAGTGTTCAAATTTCATACATAATCTCATTGTCATTGTCCTTCTTAATACCAATAACTCCCAGCTCTCTAACTGACCATGGGTCGGAGTCAAGATAACTTAAATACATGTACCGTCACCAAAAAATATGTGTTAAAGTGTGTTACATTCTTATAACTTTTTGTTCTTTTCAGCAGAGTGTTCAAATTTAATATATAATCTCCTTGTCTTTGTCCTTCTTAATACCAATAACTGCCAGCTCGGGTCGGAGTCAAGGTCACTTAAATACATGTACCGTCACCAAAAAAATGTGCTAAAATGCGTTAAATTATTATAACGTTTTTGTTCTTTGGAGCAGAGTGTTCAAATTTCATATATAACCACCTTTCATTGTCCTTAATGCCAATAACTTCCAGCTCTCCAACCAGTGAAGTAATATCTCTTATAACTTCACTGCTCCAACTGACCATGGGTTGGAGTCCATGGGTTCAGTCTCAAACTGACCCAGTGTCAAGGTCAGTGGTCTCTTAAATACATGTACTGTCTCCAAATTTCACAATTATGATGTATACCATCTCCAAATTTTATAACATACAGTGTTACAGATTTCATATCTAAACTCACTGGACAGAATTCTTGTTATTTTAATAACTTCCAGACACCCATAGAAGCAGTGAATATTACATTAATTATAATATGTGTTGATGAGCCGTTTAAGAACATCTTTGATTTGATCAGGGCTTTATATATCCTGATTTGATTCGGTTGAAAAATGTTTTGTATAGAAAATAAATACATGATACAATTGTAATGTTTAATGTATTGATATGCCAAATTTTGAGTTTACAAATTCTTTAAAAATGCTTAATATGACTTGGGCGTAGCCAGAGCCTTTTGGAGAATATGCCCTGTGGGAGAGGGTGTCCCCCTCCTCATGGTGGGGGCCTCACCAGGGAAAATTTTGAAATTTAAGTGCAATTTCGGAGGTTTGTGGCTTCATTTGAACGAGATTTTGGTGGACACGTCACTTTAGGCGAGACACGGGGTGCATCTATAAACGTCCGTATGTGAAAAATAAATAAAATAGACGTCAAAGAAATGACGTACACCAACTTGCACATAAATACGGTGTCCTGTTAGGGCCATCTTAACATCGCATCTTGCCATCGACCTAGATTGGTAAGATGAGATGATCCATGGTAAGATGGGATGGTCGATAGTAAGATGCCATGGTCGATGGTCCATCGCATCTTACCATCGACCATCGCATATTCCGATCAACCTTGCCATCGACCATCGACTTGTGACACACATGCTACGGCCACACTTGGTATCGAATTTGACCAAACTTTTCATTCCCGAAAATTGCAAACAAGTGTTTGTGGGCGAGTGAGGAGTGCATACATTGGAGGAACACATGAAACATAATTATATAAAGGAAAGCGGACACATTTCACAATCATCTTTTTAAATGACACCAATTGATTATAACTATGCATAAAACATGCAGTGCCTCACTTTAAGGTCAATCATCCTTATATTATACCAGTTGTCTTAGGGCCTAAAGAAACATTAAGAGCATGGTGGGGGCAGTGTCGTTCTGGAATGTATCTAGTCAATCCAGATCCAGGTTCCGCAATTCGAGGTTGACGAGTATTTTTTCGAGGATTTATATAGGCGCGCGCCCTGCCACATCAATACATTTGAATATGAGTAAAAATGTGCATATGAACAACATATACTACCTACATTTATGTTATTTATGAATTGTTTTAGACAGCCTTTTCCGTATAAAAAAAGCTGAATCGAAAACCTTTGATGCAGAGACACGTCATATTATAACGTATGCACTGTATGCCAAGTGTAGTAACAATCCAGGAACGTTGAATTGAATTGAATTGAATTGAATGTTGTTTAACGGCTCATCAACACAGTATAGGTTATTTAGAGCCGCCCCAGAGAGAGGGAAAGGATACATAGGAATCCAGTAACCGTGCCCTACTCTTATTATCGAATAGATTCCTATGGTTCTTTAACGTGCTCGGAGGATAGACCCTTGAACATGTTATCGCCTCCTCCATTACAAAACATTTCACTAATATTGGAATCTTCTATGATCTCCAACATGGCTTTAGAGAAAAAAGGTCTTGCGAAACGCAGCTAACAATGCTTGTGGATGAACTGTACAAATCAGTGACCTCCAAGAAGCAAGTAGACCTTATACTACTTGACTTCAGCAAAGCATTTGATAAAGTCAACCATGAGAAACTGCTTCTCAAACTGTCCCAATATGGAATAAGAGGGACCACCCTAACGTGGATCAGGTCATTTCTCAACAACCGCACACAGTGTGTAGTTGTTAACGGATCCCAGTCATCAAGCATATCAGTCTCATCTGGAGTGCCCCAAGGATCCGTACTAGGCCCCCTACTGTTTCTTGCATACATAAATGATCTTCCCTCTCAGATAAACTCTCGGGTCCGGTTATTTGCAGATGACACTGCCATATACCTTGCAATCACTCAAGAAAAACAATCACAAACACTACAGACAGACTTATGCACTCTTGAACATTGGGAAAAACAGTGGGACATGGAGTTTAACCCGTCAAAATGTCAAGTTATACACATCACAAGGTTAAAGAAACACATCGACACAACCTATTACTTACATAACACTAAACTTGAGTCTACCTCCTCTGCAAAATACTTAGGCCTCACTATTGCAGAGGACTTACAATGGAACACACACATCAACAACATCACCAAAAAAGCAAATCAAACATTAGGGTTCTTAAGGAGAAACATCAAGGTTCATTCTGAAGATCTAAAGTCCATGGCCTATAAAACTCTTGTCCGCCCTCAGCTGGAGTACTGCTCAAGTATCTGGTCACCTCATACTGAGACTGCCATAAACCAGATCGAGGCCGTACAGCGCCGGGCAGCACGCTGGGCAAAACACGACTACAGACGGACCAGTAGTGTCACTGAGATGCTCCAGTCCCTTCAGTGGAGAAGACTAGACCAAAGACGTATCGACAGTCGACTCTCACTTTGTTACAAGATCACAAATGACCTGGTAGCTATCCCTCTAGAAGACTACATGACACTGACGAACAGACAATCCCGACATTCACACTCGCTTGCTTTCAAATTAATTGACGCAACCGCTGACTACTACAAATTCTCCTTTTTCCCCAGAACAGTCTTCCACTGGAATTCATTAGCTCCTGACATCCCTATATTACCCAATATAGAACAGTTCAATTCTGCAGTCAGCAGAATTCAGCAGAATTGAACATATCTCACCATAAATTCAATGTTTGTTTTTATTTTTAAACCTAACATCCAAAAACTTCAATGTTTTTCTTAAATTTCTTTTATATATATTTTTAAAATACTAACAGTCTTTGTCGGTATGACGACGCATGCCTAGGTCCCCAGCAGGGGTTTGGCATTAAAGGAAGATAGATAGATACACGGGACCGCCCGGTTTACGTCCCCATCCGACGAAGTGAAAATCATATGAAGTTCAAAATACAATATCATAGTGGACAATTCTAAGTGAAACTAAATACCATAATTCTGTAATAAGTTACTAGGCAATCAACAATATGTGATGTAGACGGACACTAGGTCATCAGTTATGATGTGTATAAGTAGTTTGGGATCAAGCCATTCGCAAATGAGCAACATGTGTTACGGGACATTATACAACAATTTTAAGTCAAACAAAGGGCCATAGTTCTGTAATAAATTAGGCAATCAACAATGTGTGATGTAGAGGAACACAAGGTCGTCAATTGGTATGTGTATATGAAGTTTGGGATGATAGACCTGTGTACGTGACGCGACGTGATGGGATGCGATGGACAGCGTGATTCCTATATAGCCCCACTTCACTTTTTCATAGAGTGCAATTATGAACTTACTCTATACCTGTAAGCGATTCGCTTCGAATGTTCTTCTTGATTGTCTACCTGGATAGAACCAGTACTAAGCAATGCAGAATGTGTCTTGCTCAGTGACACAACGCATTTGGTTATGGCGGGGATCAAACCACACCGTTTGGATCATGGGTCCAACACCCTACCACTAGACCACAGCGCTCCACAATTAAAGGAAATGCAGAGCGCAAGAACCATAGTTCTATCTTCATTCACATTATAGCTATTGCCCTTTGTAAGTTTATGTAAAGAAATATAAAAAGATCGGACAGGGAACAATGCTGATCTTTAACACACATATATGCCCCACCTCTTCAACAACCATGACACAAACATTACTACCAAGTTCTGAGTGCCAGCTGTTTTTGAGTTATGGAAGCCAAGCAATTTTAAGAGAGTTTTCACATCATTTGCAGTTATCCTTATATATATGTAGGTATTTTACCTTTAGCATTCACATGGGTTACTTAATTTGCATATTCTTCATCAAAATAATGAATCCCATATGTCAAAATTATTTAATAGTTTGTGTTTAAAGAGTGGAAATAAATCATAAATGTATTTTTTAAATTAGAATGAAGTTTAATCTTAATATTTATTCAATAAAGGGAAGGTAATTTGAAAAATAATTTTAAATTAACATTGTTATTTAGGTTTAAATATAGAAACATCACAACATACTTGTATATTAAAAACAAGAGGGCCTGTATCGCTCTACTGGCTACCCCCGGGGCGGGGCCCAAATTTGACACCAGGTTCACCATTTGAACAAACTTGGTAGAGGATCCAAAAGCTGATATTAAATAAAATTAAACCTTTATCTCTTGTAGTTTCAGAGAGATTTTTGAAAAAAACTATTTAAAAAAAACTATAAGAATTTAAAAAAAATAAAAAAGTTTAAAAAAAAAAAAAACTATTAATAATAATAATAAAAAAAAAAAACTATTTGAAAAATTGAACCCATAAACCAAGGTTTCCTATGAAAAAAAAAATGGTTTTAAAAAATAACCAGTGTGTTTTTTTTACAAGTTTTGTTACCATGGCAACCACATTTTTTTATGCGAATCTACCCAAAAGAGGAGGTGCACAACTACACCATGAGACAAACATTCTTGCCAAGTTTGGCGTTTTTAGTGCCATCTGTTCTTGAGTTATCACGAAGACGAGCGGTTTTTAGTGATTTTTTACAAGTTTTGTTACCATGGCAATTTCTTATGCGAATCTACCCAAAATGGGAGGTGCACAACTAGACAATGAGACAAACATTCCTGCCGAGTTTTGGGTTTGTAGTGCCAGCTGTTCTTGAGTTATCGCGAAGACAAGCGATTTTTAGTGATTTTTTATATGTTTTGTTACCATGGCAACCACATTTCTTATGCGAATCTGACGTTAGCACACACACACAAAGTCTCACCACAGGCAGTTCACACTTGAAGTTTCATAAGATTTGCTTCAAGGCGAAAGCAATTAAAGAAGAGCGGACAAGGATTTTCAGTACCTTAACCTTTGACCTACTGATCTCAAAATCAATAAAGGTCATCCTGTTACCATAGACACCGAGTTTTTCTGCACAGGGAGAGAAGTTACAGAGCACAAGTTTGTGCCTACAGTCGTCTACAGAAGGACAAGCTGAAACCAGCATACCCCGCTATTTGAAGTGCGTTTGCTGGGTTATAACAATAAACCTGCTTTATGTATACGCTATATTCACAGAACTATTAGTAAACATAGGTTTTAGCTTCGTCATCATTAGTAATACCATCGATGTAGTTATAACTCCTAAAACCGTCTTAAACCCTTAACCGACTAAGAGAAAGATCTGGTGTAGACGACACAACAATTGACAAACTTTACTTCCGTAAATGGGTTCCCGTTGTCTACAGGATAACATATACATATACTAAAAGTTATAAAACATAAAAACGGATCCAGTCATCTGGTACCTCTGACACCATTAGTTGTTATTAATTTTGATGTTTTTGTAAATTGTTAATAAAGTAATCTTATTAACATATCTCTAGCCAAAATTGCTCGGCTGGTCAGCCAGTGACGGGCTTTTTGAAATACAAGCAGGGAACTTTACTTGCTCGTCTGATGTAGGTGCAATGTCCGCAATGGATTCGGCATCTGCGTCTTTCGTGGATTGAGAAACAAACTGATTTACACATACTGGCGGCAACATCGCATGTGGATGTGCGTTTGAATGATGTACAACATCATTGACATATTCGTCTGATTGTGATACAAATCTCGTTCCACGTTTACGCTCAGCATTATCGGTATAAGGTTTATCGTCTGTACGTCTCTTTGATCTCCATGCTTTTTCTTCAGGCCATGTCCATTCTCGTTCTCTCGGTCCAAGAGTGTAGTTCCACCACGTGTGTATGTATGTTTGTAAAAGATCAAGGTGCTCGAGATATTGTTTGAATTGCTCGTCTTCTCGTGATCGTCTTGGCCATCTATACGCTAGTATTTTACTTTTCATTATTTCTTCTCGGTGTTCTTCTTCTCTATATTGCTTTTCCTCGTCCTCTGAACTATTTACTTTGTGGTGCTTTTCTTTTGTTCTTCGTTCATTTGTCTCTTTAAATGTGTTTTCATTTTGAGGTCGTGTTTGAATTTCTTTTTCGGCAATCGTACTCCGTTCACTTTCTAGCTGAATACGATGTGCTTCCTGTAGTACATTACGTTCTTCCCCAGTTCTACGAGATTCATCTTCTAATTTGGGGTTGATGTCCTCTTTACCACCTTCTCTTTTTTTGTCTTGTTCTTCGTCACTATGGTGTGTCAGTTCTTCACTAAGGACTTTGATATGAGAATGGTTTTCGTCGTCTTTATTAAGAAGCTTATTTGCTCTAAGGATTGCGGAATGCTGCTTTGGTTTTCCGCGGCGTTTCTTTTCTATCTTACAATATTCGTTTTCTTCTCCGTGCATTTTTCTGTCTAATCGGCGGCGCTCTTCTCTTTGGTGTTTGTCAGCAATTCTATGACGTTCTTCTGATTCTTTACGTCGTATTGCATCCATTCTACGTTTTTTTTCTTCTTTTCTTCCACGTTCTTTTTCCTTTCTATAGCAAATAGTAACCTCCTTTTGAACTAGTTCGTAAAACGATATGTATTCCTCTACTTCGAGACTCACGTTCGCTCCTTCTTTATGGTGATCATCAACTATTTTGCCAATTTTGTTTTCGCTTTCCATGTCATTACGACGTTTTTCTTTTGCTGTATGAACGTCTTTTCTAATTTGCGTTTTTTCAGCTTTGTGTCGTTCCTCGTCTTTGTGTACCTTCGATTTTCTTTTCTTTGCATGCGTCTTTTTTCTTGGTGCATTTGTCTCGTTACATTGTTTCTTAACTCGTGTTTCCTTATGTTTTCCTGATGTTGTACGTTTTTCTGTTTCAGGTTTGTTTTCCAGAATTGTATCACCTTTGTCCTTAGTTGGTAAATGTTTCTTTTGAATGAGGTGATTTTTCCGTTCCATAATTTAAATCAAATCAACTGATAAAAGAAATAATATAATGTGCCGGATTTCTTTTAAGCGATCACATTGATTCAGCTAGAAACACAATTATCACGTGACTGAGACGCAGGATCCTGGATACATTTGGCCACTTGACATCTGTAAATATAAACATTTAGCAAGAGTTAAATCAAGAAGTGCAAACAATTCCATTTTTCCATTTAATTCCTGATTGAAAAACATGCGATTGTTACCAAATACGATAGCGATATTGTAACAGTTCGCCACTATGCTTTCCTCTTTAATTGTGCGATGACCGGACAGGCTGTGGCCCCTACAATGACGTCTACCTAAAGCCCAAAAGGACGGTGACGTTCGATGTTTTTCCGCAATATTGTCTTGTCGTGCCCTCAATGGTTTATTCTCTTGTTGCTCTGGCTTCTGCCAAGTCATTATGTATCTTCTATGTGCCTTTCTATGCTATGCTTTTATATATATATACACGAGCATACTTATATTGCCTATTAATTCTGCCTTGTTGGTTAGAGAATAGTTCATGGCAGAGATTTCTTTATTTACACTGTCCCATTTTATTGGGATGACAGTAGGGTAAGTGTGAGGTTTGGTGCACCCTACAACCTGGTTTAAATCCCCCATCGGCTTTGTTTGCCACTGACAGTTCCAAGGCGGTAGCCCTAATGTTAACATTGTTTGTGTTTGTGTTTGTGACGTCATATGCCTTTATTCCTTATTAACATTGCCATTCATGTTTGTCGTTTTGCGTGTTTTTGGGTTTACTGTGTTCTGTGAAATCTGCATTTCCTGTTCGACTTTTATACTTATTTTTAAAAGTCTTGGGCAAGACACTTTCCCTTAGCCTCGTCCGTCGGATGGGGACGTAAACCGCGTGGTCCCGTGTATCGGTCTATCCTCCGAGCACGTTAAAGAACCATAGGAATCTATTCGATAATAAGAGTAGGGCAGGTTCCCGGATTCCTCTGTATCCTTCCCCTCTCTCTGAGGCGGCTCTAAATAACCTATACTGTGTTGATGAGCGTTAAACAACATTCAATTCAATTTTAAAAGTCATACCATATTCGCTCCGAAAAGTATAAGCGCCCCATATTATGTATAGGGTTTGTAAAATGAAAATAAGGCAAAGAAAGAGTGCCTTCATTTTACCAATTCACGCGAGATTTCCTATCTCGTCGAGTTTTTGCGTGAACTTCGTTTTCACTGGCTCAAATTTGTGACTTTTAAAAGAACAGACAAAGAAATCCATCTCTTTATGAATTATAAATGCCGTACGAGACGTTTAAAGCTGGAACTGTCGAGCGGAAGAAACTCATGTTGATTTTGAACTCGCGTAGATATTTTTCAGAAGGCATAGAGAACTTCCTGCAATTCCGAGTCGTAAATTACAATTAGAGCTCAACATGTTTGCCTGTCGTAATATTTTTTTTATTATAAGTAAAAATGTTTTATTTGAAAAATGAAAATCATTACTCAGTCATTGTGAAAAAAAAAACGAATCATACACAAAGTATTTCACGCGTAGGTCACATGTAGTCGGAATAACAGAAACGTGTATATAAAACAAAATGGTTTGTGCTCACTTAAATGCTGTGCAGTGGTCTTGAGTACGTTTCAGTAAAATACGAATACGTGAAAAATATATAATGTTATATAAACACATGATGTGTTGAAATAGACCCTCTGTGTCTGTAAGTGATTATGCTTGAGATACCCCCTTATAAATGATTGAATTGATTGAATCAATAAAGTATTGAAGTACTAGGTTTAATTAAGTGTACGATATGTACGTTTTCTGTCTTGCTATGTTACTGCGCATGCTACGTGTGCGATGACCCGACAGATTGCGACACTATGATGACGTCTTTTATATCTACTTGGGTTACTTAAACTATCTGTATATACGTTACATGTATGCTTTCCTATAGAAGGAGATCTACCTGTATAGCTGTCTGCTTTATAAACCTACTTGGGTTACTTAAACTATCTCTATATACGGTATATGTATGCTTTCCTACTGAAGGTGATCTACCTTTATAGCTGTCTGCTTTATAAACCTACCTGGGTTACTTAAACTATCTATATATACGTTACATTTATGCTTTCCTACAGAAGGCGATCTACCTTTACAGCTGTCTGCTTTATAAACCTACTGTGGTTACTTAAACAATCTGCATATACGTTACATTTATGCTTTCCTATAGAAGGAGATCTAACTGTATAGCTGTCTGTTTTATGAACCTACTTGTGTTACTTAAACTATCTGTGAATACGTTATATTTATGCTTTCCTATAGAAGTAGACCTACCTGTACAGCTGTATGCTTTATAAACGTACTTTGGTTACTTAAACTATCTATATATACGTTTCATTTATGCTTTCCTACAGAAGGCGATCTACCTGTATAGCTGTCTGCTTTATAAACCTACTTGGGTTACTTAAACTATCTGCTTATACGTTACATGTATGCTTTCCTACAGAAGGCGATCTACCTGTAAATCTGTCTGCTTTATAAACCTACTTGGGTTACTTAAACTATCTATATATACGTTACTTTTATGCTTTTCTATAGAAGGAGACCTACCTGTAAAGACGTCTGCTTTATAAACCTACCTGTGTTACTTAAACTATCTGTATATACGTTAAATTTATGCTTTCCTATAGAAGGAGAACTAACTGTATAGCTGTCTGTTTTATAAACCTACTTGGGTTATTTATACGTTACATTTATGCTTTCCTATATAAGGAGATCTACCTGTATAGCTGTCTGCTTTATAAACGTACTTGGGTTACTTAAACTATCTGCTTATACGTTACATTATGCTTTCCTATAGAAGGAGACCTACCTGTATAGCTGTCTGCTTTATAAACCTACTTGTGTTACTTAAACTATCTGCATATACGTTAAATTTATGCTTTCTTATAGGAGATTTACCAGTATAGCTGTCTGCCGTGTAAGCTGATCTGCCTTCAGTGTTCATCTAGGTGATTTTAATTACGATTATTTTCTAATAATTAGATGGAGTCTTTTGATTGATTAATATGTCGGAACTGCTAACAACACCTCTATCTATCTCTCTCTGAACGTGACAATTGATTTGTTCCTAGCAAAAAAAAATGTTTAGAGGTGCTCATTTAGACTTCTCTTTAAATAATGTATACATCTCTTTGAAGAAAGTCTAGTTCAGATAATTGAGTTTCTGTATAATTGACGTTCCATGTTGAGTCACAACTGTCATATAAGGGACCAGGCAATATTTATCGCGGGGTTGGGACCGGTGCAAATAATAATGTTATATAAAAAAAAACTGTACGTCCCATGGCAAGCAAACAAAAATTTGTATCGTCCCATGGTTTGTCGGGACAAAAAAAATACCTGCTCCATGCCATTAAGCACCGGTCCCAACCCCCGATAAATATTGCTTTGGCCCTAAATAGTTATAACTTTGGTGTGCTTAACGAAACGGCTTTGATGAATGTTTTTGTATGTTTATATTATGTGTTTTGGTCAATGTATATTAATTAAACTGTGTAGCTATATACATAAAATAATTCGATTAAATACTACAAAACACATTTAAATAAGGCATTACTGTAACAGTAGTTATTAAATTAAAGACATATAACTTACCTTTTTAAATTCACATTTACGTTGATTGACACTGTTCGTTCAATAAACTGTCTGGACAATATCCATGATCTAATTGATAGACGTTACATAAAGTGATTAAAGCTAACTAATCACGGTATAAAGCGCTTGCGTATTTGTGACCTTTTTACCGAAGACTATAAAAAGAAACAAATTTACAGATTTTATTATACATATGTATATGTATATATAACGGGTGTCGATGTAGTACAGGCTGAGTGATCCAATGGTCACTCTGTTTTACATGACCATATTTGTTCCGTTTTAAAATAACTAATAATGATAATAAAAATGACAGTATTTCAGTCAGGGATGAGGCTCGAGGTCAACATTTCAGCCAGCAGCCAGGGATGATGCTCGGGGTCACCATTTCAGACAGGGGTGAGGCTTGGGATCAGCATTTCAGGAAAAAATCGTGGTCAGCATCTCAGGGACGAGGCTCGGGGTCAGCATTTCAGACAGGAATGATGCGCAAGGTCACCATTTCAGACAGGAAGGAGGCTCACTGTCAGCATTTCAGAAATTGACGAGGCTCGCGGTCAACGTTCCAGCCACGGATGATGCTCGGGGTCACCATTTCAGACAGTGACAGGACAAATTCTCTTCTCTGGCCGAAGTGTGGATTTTTATAATCTTACATGACTATTTGTATAATGTTAAAACACGAAAACATTAGAAACATGTTTCTTAACATTAGGTGTCAATATAAAATACAGGAGAACAATAGTCCATCATAATGACCTACGATTGAGATCGCCTAATCCCGAATGGATTATTGGCAACTGCGAAATACCTATTTGCGAACTAAAAGGTTAAGGGAAGTGTGTATACACACACACCTATTTTAAGGATATGTGTATTCAATTAAACTATTCCGAAACAGCATACACCTATAGTTAAATAAAATCAATGTTACCTACAACGGAATCTAACTTTTAACATTTGCCTTATTATGTTTTTACATGAGTGTTAACTGTAGACTATTCATAGTATATCTCGGACAAACTAATTTACATGCTTTAAATGGGCACACGTCAATCTTGATGAATTTAACAACAAATACAATTAATAATTTTGAATTTAAATTATTTTATTTTAAACTTCTTGCTCATTTGGGACTTTAAACACATCTAAACCGCGCGCCTGCAGCCGTTGGTATCGATGAACTTCAAGTCCCGCCCGCCTGACAAGGCCTCTATCTTTTCAGCTGAACTTAAGGCAATTGAACTTGCCTTAAATTATATTCAGGAATCTGATGATGACCATTTTGTAATCTTTTCTGATCCCCTTTCATCTCTTCAAGCACTGGGTAATATGAAACATGATAACCCAGTTGTGCTTCAACTTTTACAAAAATACAATTCTCTTATAGTTGATAATGTTATTATTTTATGCTGGCTTCCAAGCCATGTAGGAATACGTGGTAATGATTGAGCTGTTAGTGCTGCTAAAGCAGCTTTAGGTTTACATATATCTAATACCAAATTACCTTATACTGATTTTAAAAGTTGTATTAACACATATATTCGTAAATCTTGGCAAGCCGCTTACGATCTGTCAGTTAACAATAAACTCCATTCAATTAAACCGTCACTCGGAGAATGGCGTTCTTCTAGTAGACCCATTCGTCGAGAAGAAGTTGTTCTAGCCCGGTGCAGGATAGGGCATACACGTTATAGTCATTCATATTTATTACAAGATGAGCAATTACCAGAATGTATACCCTTCTTTGCACCGTCATCTTGTTGGAATGTGTAGACTTTGATCCTATGCGTCAAAGGTACTACAATGTTAATACTATGAAAGAGTTATTTAAACTATAGATTTTAGTCTTGTTTTAGATTTCCTGAAAGAAATCAGACTATTTAAATCATTATAATATGTATTATATATATTTACTTGTTTATATACCCGTTGGTGGGTATTTGTTGATTTACATATCTAGTTTATATTACTACCATATCATCCCTTATTTGTAAATAGTTTTATCTTTATATATTTACGTTCATTTTTAATTACTACTTCATTTCTTTATCTTTCATCAGGTTTTGCGCACAGTAAGACATACTTATGTGTCGACGTGCCGTAAAACACCATTCATTCATTCATTCAAGTCCCGCCCACCAGGTATTGATCTGGGACAATATAAACCCGTTGGAAATATTTTATTTCTTAAATACAATGTTGAGTTCTGAAAAATGATCGTTATTCTACCATAGATAATTGGTGGTATATAATCAACATTTACAAACACAATTAGATAGCTTTAACCGATTCAATTAGTAATCTATTCTAAACATGCTTATGTAGAAAAACTTATTGTTTTAATTAAATGAAAATGATGTATGCCCCTTTAAGTAAAATAATAATAATAAAAAAAACATCTTCAGGCCTGCTTTGTCGTATATATGGGTATATCTAAAACGTTCTCATGTAAGTAAAGGTATTATGTATGTAATTCGTACACTTTTGTGTTATAATGTATGTATATATATATATATATATGTATATGTAAAGCGATTGGCAACACTGCATCGATATAACTCTGATTGCAAATCCATTGTCTTTATTGTATTAACCATTTGCCAATGGTTTATTGAGTGGATTTATAAGCGTAATTACTTAAATACAGATTCAATACTCCGTGTATCTACGGCATATATATATATCAATTATTACAGTCCAATGTTAAATACATGTTTAAACTATACTGAAATAAATAAATTTAGCACGGTCTTTTGCATATCTAGCTTAAAGAAACTGAATGTTTATTTTATAATGTGAAGCATTTACTTTGGCATATCAGAAGGTGTTCTTGTTTTCACTTATTACGTGTGATTCAAAGTAAGTATCAGAGTTATCTCCCATTTATATAAAACAATATTGTTCACATTTAAAATAAGAATATTATCAAGAACGGGGTTAAACTTGATTAAATAACTATTCTGGGTTTCGAGTGATAAAAAACGGCAAAACAATTGACATATAACCTTGACTTTATAATGAAATTACGTATCCGAGTTTTAAATTTTAAAATTATCCCCCTTTATATTGAAATAAGAACGAAATTATAATTTCTGTAAAGCAGCTAAATTGAAATATGTTGCTACTTTTTTCGCAGATATCGTTTAAAAATAATGTCCTGCATATACTTGTTAATTATGGTAATTATATTGTTAATGGCGGCTAATGCACATAGCGTTGAATCTACTCAATGGGATTTACCATGCTATTTATGTGCTAAACTTATTTCATTCAGTATCATGATTTATTACTCTTAAAACAACAACCGATTATCGATGAAGAATATCATTTTTGTGTCGCCTGTATAGCATGGCAGACATTTAGATATCACTTTGTCCGTCGTCCGCCCGTCCCTCCGTCCGTCGTCGTCGTCCGTCACATTTTAACCTGCAACATAATCTTGGCCATAACTTGAAAAGTATTTGACCTATGTTCATGAAAACTCACACACATATCACTCTTACCACAAGGAATGTCGTAATAATAATAATAACTCTGTCTTTCATTTTGGCAGAGTTACTCCCCTTTTCATAAAACTTAAACCTTCAAACTAACCGAGTTCATAACTGGCCATATACTTGAAAATTGTTGATTGATGTACAAGAAACTTCACAAATAAGCGCATGACAGCTGACACAAGTGTTCCGTGGAACATACTTTTAGTTATAATATGAATGGTGCAAAAATGCATTGAAGGACTTCTTACAAAATAGTCATCATACCTAATATCTGTATCAGTCTCAAACGATTAATCCTACTATATATAACTAAAATCTTCTTAAATGAAACGACAAGGCATAGAGCTTTCAAATATTGCATGTAGCATTCGTTTATGGTGATTTACCAAATGTATTCAAATCGTGAACTTGGGTTCAAATTTGGGTCCACCCCAGGGGTCACATTATATATCTCATATACCAAGTTTGTTCAAATGGTGACCATTGGTTTAAATCTGGCCACATCCAGTGGGGACCAGTGGGGTCACAGTTTTACACAGAGTTATATAGAGATTATTTAACTGTTGGGATCGATTATAGGGAAATCCTTCACGAGATGGTAGACGTGTTGTTCGTTTCATTGATCCTTTAGCGGAGGTTGTTACCTTTAGCGTTGAAATTGTTACCTTTAGCGGCAGTTGTTACCTTCAGCGTTGTAACAACGACACCCAATATCTCAACGAGACTGTATCGTGTACCAAACCTGAACAGTCATACAGAGGCATTGCGCTCGCATCATCAATGTATAAATTATATAGTTCAATTTTGAATACTAGACTAACCGTATGGTCTTACTTAAATGACAGGATTACTGATGAGCAAAACGGTTTCAGGAAAAAACGTAGCACTATTGATCATTTATCCTCTTTAACGAATATTATAGATACTAGAAAAAGGTTAAAATTATCAACATTCTGTGCATTTATTGACTTTCGAAAAGCATTTGATTTCATAAATGGGGATAAGCTTTGGAAACGTCTACAAGATAAAATGTTGACAGCAATTATGTCATTATATACATCTGTGTCTGCGTGTGTAAGAATCAATAATTCTTCTACTAACTGGTTTAGTGTCAATTCTGGACTGCGGCAGGGTTGCTCCCTGTCACCAATTCTCTTTAATTTGTTTATTAATGATTTGACTTTAAGAATCAAAGCGCTTGGTAGAGGTATAGAGCTTGACAATGAACGTGTCTGTATATTGTTATATGCTGATGATATTGTTTTAGTTGCCAATAATGAAGAGGACTTACAGTGTATGCTACACGAGCTTAGCGAATGGTGTAAAACGAATGGTATGTCTGTAAATAACAAGAAAAGTGGCGTTGTTCATTTTAGACCAGACTCTGTTTTAAAAACGGACTTTTCCTTTAAATGTGGAAATGATATTATTGATGTTGTATATCGATATGTTTATCTTGGTTTAACATTAAGTGAGCATTAAGATTATAATATTATGGCTAAGGTCATTTCCCAGAGCGCAAGTCGCGCTTTAGGTTTACTGATCGCTAAATACAAAAGTACAGGCGGAATGCTTTCTCTTGTTTCATCCGTTATATCATACGGTGCTGCAATATGGGGATCGAAGACATTTTCTTGTATTAATGCAATACAAAATAGAGCCATGCGGTTTTATTTAGGAATTGGCAAATATACACCTACAGCTGCCATAGAAGGAGATATGGACTGGGTGCCATCCTATATTAAACAATGGAAATGCATTTGTAACCATTGGAGTCGTAATTTACACACAGCATCTTCTAGGATATACAAACGTATTTTTATTTGGACCTATAATAAAGCAACTCGATCTTGTAAGAATTGGGTTTATGTTATTACCGAAAAGTTTAAGGAGATTGGTCACAATACTTATTCTGATATATCTGTTCCCTTCCCAAAGATTAAATTTATTGACGATGTGACTGGAGCCTTAATAGACCCAGCATGTTTTAAAAGTGGAAAATAGTATTATTAACAAAGTAGAAGATGTAAATGGAGTAGGTAAAAACAAGTTGAGAACGTATAGATTGTTTAAATCTGAATATATTGTTGAACCTTATGGTACACTAATACTACCATTAAAGCACAGGTCTGCATTTGCTAAATTTAGAAGTGGGGTCGCACCCTTAAGAATTGAAACTGGTCGATATGAAAATCTAAGAGAAAGTCAACGCCTTTGTCCCTTTTGTGTTCAAGAGGATGAGGATGAAAAACATGCTATTTTAAAGTGTAGCATGTATGTTGACTTCAGAAAGGTCTTGTTAGACAAGGCATGTTCTTTTTGTCCGGATTTTGTAAATTTAAACGATATGGATAAAATGATTTACATGTTTTCCAATAAGGAGATGATTCGATTATGTGCCAAAACCTGTTTTAACATTCTTCAAAAACGGAATGCTGTTTTATATACATAGTAAATAGCAGTTCTGTGAAAATTATAAAGCATGTTGTCTGTTTTACAATTCAGGGTATATAATATACCTATTATTTACATAAATATATGTATTTTTTTTAATACTTGTTTTGTTTGCTGTGGTTTAACTATGTTTTAACTATAAATACAAACTAAATTTGTATGCATATATACTGAATGCATATAATGCATTTATAATGCATCTACAATCATAATTTTAGAAATCCTAGCATATGTCTTCTATTGTGTATTAAGCGTGGGGACTGCCCTATCTAATATAACCATGGTTGAAATATAATATATATATATATAAAAAACACTATGCGATTGATCCCTTTGGGGTATTGCTTCAGTAGTGAGTCTGATGTGTGACACGGCTGGTGCAATATATCCAGGACCAATTGAATAAGTTAAATGTATATCATATTGTTTTATTGTTGTGAATGTGAAATTTAATTGCATATAGTCTCTTGTAATTCTTTTAGAATGGCATAGTTAAAATCATGTGTAATGTTTTATTGTATATACTATTGTACTATGACGAGACTTTAATAAACTATAAAACTACTTCGGGTTCAAATATCTTATATGGCAACTATGAATCTCAACAACACGGACCTGTACCTCAATAGTCAAGGCCATAATGTCAACGTTCATGTTAAAAGGTCATATACGTAGGCAAGGTTCCTGTCTGTTATGTAACTTTTGGACGGGTTGAGATTATTTATTTATAATTATCCCCGCACATTTTTTCAAAAAAAGTCTAGGATAATGTTATACCGTCAGTTCGTCCGTGCGTCTGTGCGTATTTGACACTATATCCTCCTACACTGACTTAGAGGTACGAACTTGGAACGTTGGTATATCATCGGAATATGTAGATGTGTGTAGATGTGCAATTAGGTACTAACATGTTCGTACCTCTCCCGGGGGATGGGTGTTTTGGGTTTTTACATAAAACGTTTATATGTATATATAAACAAAATAACAATTACTCCTACATGCTTTTCTCAGGGGTCATTACCTATGCATTTAATTTTTCCTGGATCCCCTGTGCCGTACCATGATGTGGAATGGACTTGGTGGGGTAGGCAGGTGTTGTTTATCAAATTGAATGCCTTTGCAAGAGGAGTGCACAGACGTCGAAATACAGAACTTAGTCTGTATCTAATGCTTGTTTATTACTGCTTCTCGGTATCATGTGTAGATGCGCAAGGTGGATTACACATTTCGTACCTACCATAGGGACGGGAATATGCGATCGCGTGCCATCGACTTGCCCTAAATAAACTTGGTACAATAATGCTTCTCCGCGTGTGGTATACTACACTCACTTTACAAATCGCGGCCTTATGGTTAAGGTCAAGTTCATACTAGGGCTAATCACGCTCCGAAGTCAGCGGAAATTTCCTCGCCGTTTAATTCAAATGTTTGACCTATGCAAAGGTTAGTTATGGCTTATGTTTCCATTTATTATATTTAGGTCGAACGGCATCTATTATATCAGTGATTCCATAAAAGGAAAGAAAGGCTAGGCTGCTATTTTACTAATCAAATTCAGAGTAAGTTTCTCTTTGACATATTTATCAACACACTTTCTTTTAAAATCCGTTACATGATATTGTTAACGCCTCAATTTCGTATCTCCGTCCGTCCGTCAGTCTGTCTATACGTTATATTAATTACCATATCTCCTCTTAAACCACTGAACGGAATTCAACACCTAAAGTGGGTATATAACTTCCCAAAATGATTTTTGAAATGTCAGTACACTAACAATTAAATAACTTAGTCATGTTCCAACTCGGTGTATATACTCGTCTGTGAGAGATAAACAACATATCAGACTTATTTATTCCAATGAGGATGGTGGGTGGTAGGGTGCGGAGATAATCGGGGTCAGTTGTTTATTTAATTACGTCTCAAACGAAGGATTGCGGATATGCAATGGGGCGTAGTCGAATTGGCTCTTTTATAATATTACGTTAAAATGATGTAGTTTGAAATGCTGATTGATTTTCTTGAATAATTTGTGGTAAAATAACTTGACACATATCCATGTCTTGCGATTATTATTAGTAGTACTACTAGTATTATATTTACCCTTAACCTTGATATAATATGAATATAGTCAATCTTGAATTTAGATTCATTTTGAAATGAAAAATAAAACTTATTTTAAGAAAACGAGATAAAGATGTTTACGAAATCTGCCGTTATCGTACAAGTTTAATGACCTATATTAAATGTGTTAAATGCTAGAGAACGTACTGGTTTGCTCACAAATGAAAGCCATCTTGTTTTGCTGGTTTTTAATGCTAATATTTTATGTTCGAATTCAACTTTATATATATTTCGGTTTAATTTTTACTCAAACACTTACTAAAGTGGTAAAATTGCATGAAAATATCTGTCAGAATTACTTTTATTTAGCGCCAATAATGACATGAAGAAGTAGAACATGACTCCCTGCTAAAATAAAAAGAAAAAACAAACATATAACAAAAACAATCTTCAGAATATAACACAAACCACACACTAAATTTGTCCAACATTAGAAAACTGAAATTAAATTGAGTATAAACTAAATAAATAATTGATAATGTGATATTATGTTCTTGGTTTGCAAGATTTCAAATGAAGCAGAGTAAGAACTGTTACTCATGCTCAAGAAACTGAGAAAGAATTATTCTAATACACCCGCACTATATAGCTGTATTAGCAGAACAGAAAATAATCTTTATTTATGACTTACACAAATGATTCTCGTCATTCAGCTGCCGAAAAGAAATATAAAAAGATCGGACAGGGAAAGTAGCATTCAAGGAGGACAGTAAACCACAAAACACAGAAACAAACACGCAAACAGACAAACAAGAAGGCTAGCTGACCCTTATATGGCTTCTGTCCGATATTTTTATCCTTCTTTTCTTTATCTGTCTATGGTTAACAGACTGTGACTCATGTAAGTGTCGATAAGCATGCTTTACAACTTGAATTCCTAGAGAACTCGTCTGAAAAACTTGAATGGTATAAACACTTATGTTGTAATGTTGAAAGGTTACCATTTCACTTGCTCAAATGACGTTTTCGTAAACCAGTCTACTGAATGTGGCATGTATCACTCACAAGCCTCGTCGTGTTAGTGCCGAAGAAGGTAGGGTTCAAGACTGCTGATTTCCTTCTCTTTTTATTTTCTTTTTTTTTAAATTTCAATTATTATGGTTTTCATTATTGCTACTGGTAAGGTAGCACCAGTTCCTTTACATTTTTCACTTTGATAACGCAATCTTATAATTACACATGGTAACAGTGAACAGTTTATATGTGTTGTAATGCACACTCTAACGCACAAGTATCCCTTTAATACATGTGAACAATTGCATTTCTGTGCTGATGTGTACTTCTAGCACGTCGTGTTACAAGGGTGAATTGTAATCACTATGTAAGGCATGTCAAGGTACTTGAACAGAAAGAAGCGAGGTCGCCGACATTGACTTAAAATGCTTGGTAGGAAGAACTGATGGTAAAAGTCGGGAAGAATGTAAAAAAAGGGTCGTGGCGTGTTTATGTCTCCATGACAACATTTATTTTTTTCAATATTGTTTTAACACCCGTGACTTGATAAATTATTTATGTTAACTTCTTGTCTCTCGGCAGCTATTTTACCTTGCGTAAAACCTTGCTTGTCTATATACATTTTACGTATTTAGCATGAGACGGGTCAAACAATGAGCAAATCTACAAGATCTTTCCGATAATAAATTGTAATTCGCGATCTTCACCGGATACCCATGCACGAATTTGATAATATTTGAGAGGCATCATACGCTCTTGAGAGCACTTTAATTCGCTCGAGAGAGCATTTTAATTTGCCTTAACGAGTATGTTATTGCTATGAGGGCATTGTGGTTATAATTGATGTCTTAGACTATTTAACTCAAGCAAACGAAAATTCTAGTTATCTATGTCATTCCTTCAATTAAATGTCCTTAATCTTAGATAAAGGTGCCTATCAACAAATTACATTCTACAAACGGATGATATGTACAGGCCTTCAATTAAATATGTCAATTATGACGTCAGTACTGGCGTATTCCTATTGGCCATTCTTACCATATGTCGTGATTTACTGATTTCAGAGACAAGAACGTTTAACTACTAAACTTGCACCTACCGTATCATTTTCAAGAGATCCTATTATGCATATTTTCGCCTGTTTCACCGAAATCCTTATCAAATATATACGATAAGGCAGCCTGTCAATATTGTCGTACTTTTGGAATTCAAATAGGGCTCGCCTGAACTTGAAACCATTCGGTTGTCTCGCCTTTTGTTTTGGATTTAAAAGATAGACACATAGTAGTAAAGTCTCGCCTTAACATTGAGATATGTCTCGCTTTCCGTTTTGGATTTAAAAGGTAGATATAGGATTGTCTCGAGATTTATGTTAATATTGGGAGAATAGTTTTTTCTCGACTTTTCTAGTTAAAAAGAGAATCATGTTTGTTTCGTTGTTTCTTGGGTAAAAAGGAAGCATGAGTTTGTCCTTATTTTTTTTCTCCTGCGTTATGGGGGTGGATATTGCCCGTTTGGGGTGTTTGATTTTTACACTAAATTTCTTCATCCTGTTTTAATGTTGCTTCAAGAAGTGTTGTCTCTATAGTTACAACTGGAATGGAGTTATATATAGTCGCTACACTATACTTTGTTACAATATTTGAAGTACATTTTGAAGTATTGTTTTTATTTAAGAAATAATAAATATGTACCCGTGTTATATCGGTGAATAAAATACAGTTTGCACTCGTGATTTAATTACTACGCATCCAAACTCCTAACTGTATTTTATTCACCGATAAAACACAGGTACATATTTATTTCTTAAACAGTGTAAATTAGAATAAAAGGGCACAGTTATTCCTATATATGGTAATGATAGCTAATGAATATGTTATTCCTATATATGGTAATGATAGCTAATGAATATGTGTCGGTATGTTTTTATTCCAAATATATTAATCATTTAATTAAAAGAAACAAAACAAAAGAGCAAATCATAATTTTATATTTAAAGGCAAAATATTAAAGATTGATTGTTTTATTTTGCGTAGTATGTTTCTATTCGGAGATGGTGGGCGTGAGGTATGGTATGGGAGATGGGGATAAGCAAATACGTTTATGATTATGTTTTAAAGCATTGTTGTACATCTGATTGTATTGTCCTTTATTATTTAAAATATACTATATTTTCAGGGGTTTATATTGTGCCATATCAATACCTGATTTAGGGCCTTGAATATCATCTATATCAAAGACCGTAGGCCCGCGGTTTCAATTTTCTTTTCAAGTACCAAATAACAGATTATTTTTTTATCTCGCACAGTATAGAAATACTGAATTTATGACAGGTGGAAACAATTATATTCAACAGTCTCGCATCTGATCAATTTTATCCAATGAGTTTAATAAATTCAAATATGAAATAGGGCACGTAGGTGAGTATCCTTTTATCCCATAACTTCAACAACAGACCCAAGATGGCATGTGGAAGAACTGACTAACATGACTTTTATAACAAGGTTTTTGTGGGGGTGGGTTTAGGGGTGGGGGTTCAATATGGAGATTTTATCCAAAAGAGGGCCCTCTCTGTTTTTTATTAAGAAGAAGACATTTTATTGACTTAAACTATTACATAGTTTTTCATCATATAAACATACATTTTACAAATTTAATTTGAACACAATACAAGATTAGTAAAGGTTCATTAATTTATTAATTCATATGTTTTTTATGCTCATAAATGACTGCCTGTTGAAATTATTTAAGCTGTCCTAGATATAAACAGTATGACGAAGTTTGGTAAAAACACTATGACATTCATAAGGCAGAATATGGCATTTTTCAGTAAAGCAATTGCCATAAGTCTGGTTTTAAACATCCGGTCTAACTTATTATCCAACTTGCTGGAGCTGTCATTAATATCGACAATCTGACGAAGTTTGGTAAATATCAAACAAATGCAACACGAAGAGTGTTGAAAATGCAGAATATGACATTATTCAGTAAAACAAAGCCCTCTTGTGTTACTAATTCGATGGTTATGGTGATGTGATTTACAAACTTCGTAAGATCACTTTCATATAAGCTTTATTAAACTTGTTAAAAAAGTTTATCAAAAGAGGTTATGACCCTATCGTTTTGTAACGCACTGCATGTTTAGTGGTTGACCCATTTACAGTTCGCCACTATGCTTACTTCTTTAGTGCAATGACCGGACAGATTTCGGACCCTATGATGACGACAAATTTATGTGTTATTCGTATACTGCCTATTAATGCTGACTTTTAGTTGGCTGCAGTCCTTGAATGCTGCATTTTCTGTTCTACTTCTATGTGTACCTTCACTGATACAAAGACCCTGACAAAGTTTAGAAATATCAAATTAGATATTATTGCGTTCAAAAGGTAAAACGGGCGTACAACGGCCATAAGCTCACATGGCCTTCGGCCAGTAGAGCTCAAACTACATATGTATAACACTATTGTAGTATGATATGTACGTAGGTCATGGCTTTCTTACATTTCCACATATGACGTGATAAAATTATATACTACAACACAACTTTAAGTTGTGGTCTAGTGGTAGAGCGTTGGACCCATGATCCAAAAGTCGTGGGTTCGATTCCCGTCATTGCCATATGCGTTGTGTCCCTGAGCAAGACACTTTATCTGCATTGCTTAGTACTGGTTCTACCCAGGAAGACATCGAGAGTGATTCAAATAAGTTCATAGAGCTTTCGTTACAATCGATGTAAAATAGATAAGTTTAAAACAACTAACTTTAAGTATTACGTCATACCGTATTTTGTTGTTTGGAGTGAATATGATTTCTTTTCATCGAGAAGTGAGAACACATTTTTACGAGTGCTTTTTCAAAAATAAATTAACATCAAACCGACACAAATTCTTTAAATTATGTACTCAAAACCCGAAAACTTATGCACACATTTTTTATTTTCGTCGACGTCAAAGACTCAGTATGGTGAAATTTATATTTGTAACTCATCATAAGTTTTAAAATACTTGACCGTTTTCAATAAGCTCCGACTCATTAGCTTAGTCAATTTATTTCCAATCCAATGCTATAACTATTATACCAACTTTCTGATTTTTTTTAAAAAATAATTTGAACCCGCGGCGGCAAACTGACATCTCCTAAAAGGACAACAATTCCTAAATTATTTAACAGATTTTCATAACTACGACTCATTTTTTTAGTAACATCATTTAAAGGTTAATGATACACATTTAATAGTTATATAATAATATATATGGTTACAGTATTTATACACAAATCATTTTAAAATATTATAAATTAAATTGTATATGGTACCTCCCGAGCACGAAAATTGCCCTTGATTGCACCTGAGATCTTTCGTACTACAGCTTTTGATGTAGATCCTAACTTTTAGTACGGGGATCTCATCTACGTTGTAGCGTATTGTAACACAATTGCAGATAATTTCTAAGTGCTTTGTTTGGCTCATGTATATTGATATGACAGCACCCATACATCTTTGGTAATTGTTTTTCACAAATTTCTACAAATTATGACAATGAAATGGAATAACTAGATACAAATAAGACTATTTATGTAACTGAAAAGATAACAATGATTATCTGGTATCAATTCCAAGTATAATTTTTGTGTTTGAAATTATCGGAGTTTCATGATAAGTCACACAAAATAATCACCGTCAAAGTTTGTTTATAAATTGCATTGATCTAACCTTTCTCACTATGGACTTGTCTTGTCGTGCCCTCAATGGTTTATTCTCAATATTGTTGGTCTGGCTTCTGCCAAGTCACTGAGTACCTTCTTTGTGGCTTTCTATGCTATTGTTGTTGTTTTTTGTATTTATATGTACACGAGCATCTTTGTGTTTTACTTATATTGCCTATTAATGCTGCCTTGTTGGTTAGAGAATAGTTAATGGCGAGGATTTCTTTATTTACGCTGTCCCGTTTTATTAGGTTGACAGTAGGGTAAGTGTGAGGTTTGGTGCACCCTAGAACCTGGTTTAAACCCCCAGCGGCCTTTTTTGCCACTGACCGTTCTAAGGCGGTAGCCCTATTCCCAACTCTTTTGTGTTTGTGATGTATTATTTGACCTTTTATTCATCTTTAAATTTGTTCTTTGTTTCTATGTGTATTTGTGGTTGACTGTCGTCCTTGACTGCTGCTTTTCCTGTTCGATTGTTATATCTATATTTACCTGTTCTCACAATGTACAGATTCACCAGGATCCCCCTACCGAGAAATGAACTTTATTCAAAATTAGACGCTATTTTTTCAACATTATAGACGCAATTTTTTCAACATTAAGAAACGTGTTACTAGTATATGTGGTCTATATTTGTATAACCACTCAGAGATAGGGCATGCATGGGAATAAGACAAAAAGAAGGTCTGGAAGATGGATGTAGGAGAGGTTCCTAAGCCATTCCTAAATCAGGACGTTCCTCAGAATTTTCCTGGACGCGAACATCAGATGGTATTTCAACAAGACACACCAGACTGATACTGACAAAACGCACAGTAAAAAAAGATAAAGAAAAAATTATCAAACCTGGATGCCAAAGAGTCCAGATGCCTCTCCGGTGGACTATGGAATATGGGGTATCGGCGATTACAGAAGTGTAAACTATTTACAATGTTGGTTCTTATAAAAAAACTAAGAGACGAATAGAAGAATTGAATTGGAATTTATAGTCGCATCAACAGCAGAGATGGCAGCTTTCCTTCGGTAGAGGAAGACCCTAGGTGCCTCTCCGGGATTTGTTTTTTCTTGCACGGGTGGGCGCCTATGTAGAACCACCGACTGTCCGCAAGCCAACTGGATAGCTTCCTTACATACAGATTCTTGGTCCCACGATTCCCACAGCGGTGAGAACTCTAACTACTCGGCCACGACGAATAGAAGAAACTTGAGCAAAGTTGAGCAAAGTAACACTTTAAAGTTGGCGAAATAGATGCAGACTGATCTACTTTTATATTGAACATTTGTGAAATTGAAATTTTATCAGTAAAAAAAAAATGTGCAAAACAAAAGTGTTAGGTTATAAATTGAACACCTCCCGTAGATAGAGCTAACGTTATCTTACGTGTATACAATAGGGACCAACTCATACTACTTTGTTTTGTTATCGTTTACGTGTATATGAAAATAGTAACAATAATAAGATTTCAAAGAGATTCCCATTATACTGTATTTTCCCTGTTACACTGGAATAGATCTCAAGGAAGATACACATATGGAGACTACAGTTTTCAGTTTTATACCGTAACATTTTAATAACTCCCTTTAAATTGGAGTCAAACATGTATCTCGACGTTTTTAGTTTTTAGTTTAAATGGGAGACATATATTTACCTCGCTATTTGGGATTTAAAACGGGTATACATGCAGACAGAGTTTTGTCTCACATTTATGAATATAGACTGTTTTGGATTAAACGGGAAACATAGGCATGTCTCACCTATTTCCGCGACCTTTATCTCACTTTCTTCTATCTTTAAAACTGGCATTGAGAACACAACTCGCCATGTTACAGTACTTTCAGTATTTTGATTTCACTACGTTTGGAGCAAGTAATCGGTTTTAACCTTATCATGTATTTGTCACAGTAATTTTGACATCGTAGACATTTTCTTTAATTGTGACAATCCTGTATTGGAATCTCTTAAAATGGAATTCGTTTATCTTTACATAATTGTGTATTTCAAAATATGACCATTATTATCTAATAGGTTTTTGCTCATCATGCCATGTGTCTACGGCGTGGTATTCCAGTGTGGCAGCTCTTTACAAGTGACGTTGTGTTTAAACGCAGTGTTTAAACGTTAACCATGTGCTTCCTTAACACAAACAGAAACCGTGTTGTTCCTATTACAAAATAACTTATTTCTGACGTTTTATTCCGTTCTACTAGGCCACTTTATAAAATTGTTAATATAATTATCTCAATATATCATTAAAATGGTATTGCGAATGTTGTACTAATCCGTTACATACCGTTTTAAAATTTACAAAGGGAGATGAAACAACATTGTCAGCGACATATTGTCTACGCATATAGGTTTGAAACGACCTATTATTTTTCCAGTTGTAAGCAATGCTAAAATGTCACATACGAATGCTTTGCTGCAACTTCAACTCAAGTATGGATAATATCAATTTGGATAACAAAATATCTCCGAGTCTGCTGGAGGTTACAGCAAAATGTATATACCCCGCTGACATTCTGTGGATTTCTGAGACACTTCAATTGCAAGATGAAATTCAAAAGAATAAGGTAATTAAATATAGTAAAAAAATAAATAATTGAAGACACATGACATTGAAACGTAATCATGTTTAATTCGTTTAACTTGTCGAGAGGCTACACTAGAATATCTATTTTTATAATTATACTAGGATAATTATACCAGGATCTATAGATCAAACGCTAGCCCTATCAATGTTATACATGACTTTGATATATTTGTGGGGTGCGTGAGTGCGTGTTCCTGTGTGTGTTTACCGCATGATCACATGCTATATAAAATTATAAACTTATGATGTACTATCTACACTGAAAGGTTTTCAACCACTTTTAAATGCGTAATACCTATTGAAATGTTTTTAGTAAAACTTCAGGGAAAATGGTGCAATTTGCAATACAAGAGGGCCACATGGTCTAGTATTGACCACCTGATAACTTTGCCCATTGTACACACTTGCAACAGTACCAACATTGGGTCAGATAAAAGAGGTCTAGTTCGAAAAAGATTTTTCAGTGTAACTCTATGTTAAACTGTAACCATCAGGGCAGACTAAACTGTTACCCCAGGGTCATCATACACAAAAACTTGGTAGAGAACCATAAGTTTATACTACATTGAAAGTATTAGACCTCTAGCGTATGTAGTTTCAGAGAAAGCGATTTTTTAATAGATGTTTCTATACAACCCCGTAAAACGGGCGAATTTGTCCACAGTGTCATCATTTGAACAAACTTGGTAGAGGACAATAAGCCTATGACACATGCAATATATGATAGCTCTATGCTTTGTGCTTTGTGCTTTCAGAGAATATTTTTCAATTTTTCTGCTATAAAACTTTATGTAAAACATGTTACCCCGGTAGTGGGGGCAAATTTGACCCTAGGGTCACCATTTGCACGAAATTAGTAAAGGGCCATAAGCTTATGCTACATGTGAAGTATTATACTTCTAGCTCTCGTAGTTTCAAAGAATATGTTTTAAAGAATTTTCTATAAAACTCTATGTAAAACTGTGACCTCCGGAATGGTGAACTATTTACCCCAGGGTCACCATTTGAACAAACTTGGTAGCGGACCATAAACTAAAGCTGCATGCAATAAATGAGAGCTCTGTATTTTGGTTTCATAAATAAAGATTTCCTGTGTAAGTCTATGTAAATATGTGACCCATGAAGCGGCGCCAAATTCGACCCCAGGGTCACCGTTTGAATTTTTTTTAGAAGTCCGTAATATAACAAACGAGTTTCCTATATTTAGAAGACCATACTATAACAAACGATTTTTCTATATAAATCCATATAAAACTGTGGCGTGGACAGATTTGACTCGTAGGGTCATCATCCAAACAAACTTGTTAGAGGAGCGTAAGCTTATGATATATGCAACATTTGAAAGGTCTTGTGATTTCAGGAGACGATTTTCAAGTTTTTCCCAATATAAATCAATGTAAAACATGCGACTGCTGTGGCGGGGCCAACTTTGACTACAATTTCATCATTTGCATAAACCATCATTTGCATAAACTTGGAAGCGGAATGCAAGTTTGCTACATACAAAATATTAGACCCCACAGAACGGGGCCACATTGCATCTAGGCTCACCATTTCCACAAACTTGAATTTATATCTAATTTTAGTGATGACCATAAGCTCTTGTTACATGCAATATATGAGAGCTCTCTGCCCTGTGGTTTCGGAGAAGAAGACCTTCTTCATTTTTTCCTATTTAAATGTGACCTCTTAGGTTGAGTCAAAAGTGACCCCCAGGGTCATCGTTTGAAATAAATAATGATAAGGGAGATCCCTTGGAAGCAACAAACACAACCAAAAAAATAAAGTAGCAAACTTGGTTTTATTGAGTCTGTTCATGAGATCTTAGAAGTTACACATTGCACGTCTTACTAGCACCGGCTTAAGCGGTATTCTACTTTAAAGCCACCTATAACGGGCTCGATGATCCCAAAGTACCAGTAAATATTACTGTGTAAAAAAGAGTATAATAATGGACCTTTGGAAACGGCCGAGCACGACACATACGAAATATTGCAGTCTCGGTTTGATTGAGACTGTTCATGAGCGGTAGTTAAATAAGCTAGCTACCGCTCACGCCCACTAGCCCCGGGTTGGACAGAACTCAATATTGATAAAATCAATAATACACAATTTTAACCATCCCGAAGATGGCATGCATACGGCGGTGGACATGGAGTTAATTGCTTCCCAATGTCGTACGGCGTATGGTCCCAGTATCTAATAAAAATTAAATGCCCCGAAGAGCGAAATAAACAAAATGGAATTTAGTTGGAATCAGCGGTTATGAAGCCAGCGAATCACAAGTAACAGCCAAAAGACTAAATTAGAAAGCAGACAACATATCCTATAAGTGGTTAAACAATACCCAGAGCCTTTTATCGGTCGGAGTAGTGGAACCACCGAATCAAAAATTAAGTAAGAAAACAAAAGAAATTGAAAATGTACCACCAATAACTATATATAAGTATCGGGCTTAGCGATCTCCAAAGATCTAATGAATAACAGTACTGATTGCAAGCGCGAGGAGACGTTTTACTGCCGCCACACTGCACAAGCAACGCCACTGTGCTATAAAAAAGAGTATAATTCTGGACCTTTAGAAATGGCCGAGCACGACACATACGAACTATTGCAGTCTCGGTTTGATTTAGACTGTTCATGAGCGGTAGTGAAATAAGCTAGCTACCGCTCACGCCCACTAGCCCCGGGTTGGGCAGAACTCAATATTGATAAAATCAATAATACACAAGTTTAACCATCCCGAAGATGGCATGCATACGACGGTGGACATGGAGTTAATTGCTTCCCAATGTCGTACGGCGTATGGTCCCAGTATCTAATAAAAATTAAATGCCCCGAAGAGCGAAATAAACATAATGGAATTTAGTTGGAATCAGCGGTTATGAAGCCTGCGAATCACAAGTAACAGCCAAAAGACTAAATTAGAAAGCAGACAACATATCCTATAAGTGGTTAAACAATACCCAGAGCCTTTTATCGGTCGGAGTAGTGGAACCACCGAATCAACAATTAAGTAAGAAAACAAAAGAAATTGAAAATGTACCACCAATAACTAAATATAAGTATCGGGCTTAGCGATCTCCAAAGATCTAATGAATAACAGTACTGATTGCAAGCGCGGGGAGACGTTTTACTGCCGCCACACTGCACAAGCAACGCCACTGTGCTATAAAAAAGAGTATAATTCTGGACCTTTAGAAATGGCCGAGCACGACACATACGAACTATTGCAGTCTCGGTTTGATTTAGACTGTTCATGAGCGGTAGTGAAATAAGCTAGCTACCGCTCACGCCCTCTAGCCCCGGGTTGAGCAGAACTCAATATTCATAAAATCAATAATACACAATTTTAACCATCCCGAAGATGACATGCATACGGCGGTGGACATGGAGTCAATTGCTTCCCAATGTCGTACGGCGTTTGGTCCCAGTATCTAATAAAATTAAATGCCCCGAAGAGCGAAATAAACACAATGGAATTTAGTTGGGATCAGCGGTTATGAAGCCTGCGTATCACAAGTAACAGCCAAACGACTAAATTAAAAAGCAGACAACATATCCTATAAGAGGTTAAACAATACCCAGAGCCTTTTATCGGCCGGAGTAGTGAAACCACCGAATCAAAAATTAAGTAAGAAAACAAAAGAAATTGAAAATGTACCACCAATAACTAAATATAAGTATCGGGCTCAACGATCTCCAAAGATCTAAGGAATAACAGTACGGATTGCAAGCGCGGGGAGACGTTTACTGCCGCCACAGTGCACAATCAACGCCACTGTGCTATAAAAAAGAGTATAACACTGAACCTTTAGAAATGGCCGAGCACGACACATACGAAATATTGCAGTCTCGGTTTGATTGAGACGGTTCATGAGCGGTAGTGCACGCCCTCTAGCCCCGGGTTGAGCAGAACTCAATATTCATAAAATCAATAATACACAATTTTAACCATCCCGAAGATGGCATGCATATGGCGGTGGACATGGAGTTAATTGCTTCCCCATGTCGTACGGCGTATGGTCCCAGTATCTAATAAAATTAAATGCCCCGAAGAGCGAAATAAACATAATGGAATTTAGTTGGGAGCAGCGGTAATGAAGCCTGCGTGTTACAAGTAACAGCCAAAAGACTAAATTAAAAAGCAGACAACATATCATATAAGTGGTTAAACAATACCCAGAGCCTTTAATCGGCCGGAGTAGTGGAACCACCGAATCAAAAATTAAGTAAGAAAACAAGCGCGCGCGGGGAGACGTTTTACTGCTGCCACACTTTACAAACTGCGACCCATGGGGAAGGGTCAAATTTGACCACAGGGTCACACTTTGAACATACTTCGTAGAGGACTATCAACTTATACTATAAGCACTATATGAGAGCTATATATCTTGTATTTTCAGAGAAGAAGACTTTTCAAGTTTTTCCCGATGTAAAACATGTGAAATCTCTATAATAGTATAAAAAACATGTCAAAATCTGATCAGGAAGATTGTTTAAAGTCTCGTTATTTATAGTAACGGCGGCCATCGAATATGTGGCCTTCTAATTTTTCATCATTGTGAACTTTTGTCAAAATTATCCAAGAAGTTTATGAGAAGTTATTTAAGTCAATGTGAAGGGCAGACGACGAAGGACGAAGGATGGACGGACGACGACTGACAAAAAGCGGTCACAATAACTCACTTTGAGCTTTCGGTTCAGGTGAGCTAACAACTCGCGTTTCACGAACATACTCAAACAACTCAAGTATTCTGCTTTAACTCTGTTAATGCATGGCTGTTTATCTATGGTTAATGGGATGGCTAGTATTTTGGCCTACGAAAAACAAACAACAGTTCTGATCTTCACCTCAAAAACCTTGCTGGCAAATGATATTTATTATAAAAACACAAATACACAAAAAGACAATGTTTAATGATTATTCAGCGCTGGACATTTAAGAGAATTTATCAGGTTCAAAATAGTCCATTATAGTTTATGTTAGAAAGTCCACGAAGTAATTCAGGTCGACATAGCTGATTGTGGTCATCTGCTCTTTTTCACACGCACGTTTTGTAAATACGTCAGTTTTATAATGAAGAAAACCAATGTGAAAGGAATAACGGCAACTCAAGTAAGAGATATTTACTGTGTTTTAAATTAATTGTTGTTTCATGATCACGTTCAATATAACAACTTTTTCAGTATTTTCTTTTAATACATCGTGCTAATTGACATTTTATTTTATAATTAATTATTATATAAATGCGTAGAATTAATAAAACAATATTAAAAGAAGAGGAGTATACATTATAGGTATATATAGGAAAAATGATGTAAACTAGAATTCAAAATCCGGCTACATATTTAATCAGTTTCTGTGTGTTTGTTTCAGTGATGGAACTTTCTGCAAAGCTACTGTTGTTTCTGTGTGCAGTTCTTCAAACTACCTGTACATGTACGTATACAATACATATATAATATATAGCACATACAATTAGTTTAAACATATTTTATTCATTGTATTTACAAGTTAAGCATATATACAATAACAACAAATAAAGGATTGGATATACAATTCGAATGGACATACAATTAGAATGCTCCTTGGAGTTCATAAACATTGCCATAAGAATTTAATTGAAACGTTATGTATATTAGAACAATTGTTCTTAACATCCTCAATACTTGTTCATTTAATTATTAATAATTCAAACATATTGCATGATTATTAGGAGCATATTTAAAAGATAATGTATGGTGCTGAGGTCCATATGCAAGTTATATGGACCGAAGCGAATCTGAGTATGGACCGAAGCGAAGGTCCATATAACGTTCTAGGTCTGACTGCCCAGTCCATAAACTTCATATGGACCGAAGCACCATACATTATTTGTTATATTATACCGAATCTGACCAACAAATTAAATCAATACGTCTTATGATTTATTTTGACGTCGTTTTTTTAACACGTCCGTTAATATAGCTATCGGACCGGGCGCCCGGTCAATATGCAACTTTGTGGACCGGATGACGTCACATTAAAGGGGGTACATCAGGGTTTTTCTAGAAACATCTTAAATTATAAAATTGTTCCAGTTCATGATAAAACACTTATATCAATCAAAATATGATGTATTAGAAACCATTTTGTTAAGGTCTAAACTTTGAAAACACCATATAGTAGGACGAAATAGGACGTAAAATGCTGAAATTAACCCTGGTGCGTCACCTAGGATAGCACGTATTACTGTGCTGAATGAATTTCTTTGAAAATAAGGGATAATTTTTAGGCTCATTTATTATGTTTTGACCATGTAGAATAGAAAATATTAATATTTGTCGATTTTAAGTCTGACACCTAGACCCCAATAAAAAGCCTGATGTACTCCCTTTAAACAAAGAGTGGAATTTGCAAATGATGTGTAATATGCACTGTTATGGACCGGGCAGTCCGGCCAGAAATGTTATCACCAGAAAATGTCTATGACCTCATGAACACGTTTGTTTTTGTTTTCTTCATAAAACCCCATTGTAAAAGGTAGGTCCGTCAATTTCTACCAAAACCAAGAAACATCACTGAAGTAAAGTTTTAAAACATGCATAGGTGTCACCGATATCGTAGTCAATAAATTACAGAGCACATGTTTGTCAAAAGAAAAAAAACATGTTTAATAATAAAAATGGCCAAATATATATTTTATGTTAATACGTAAGTATACATACCGTGCCCTGTTGTGTATTACTATGTTTGTATAATATTAAAGCTTATATCGTAACAAACATGAACTATTTGTCATTTAAAGAGCTTTCAAAAGTTTGGAGTTAGCACGCTCATGGTGTGTATTTAGCCAAATAACCTCCAGCTCGATGTATTTTTTGCCAGATTGCCTGGACTGTTATCAATGCAGTGCAGAACGCAATATTTCTGACTGTCATCAAATAGTGACATGCCCAGATGACCACGTAAATATACAGTTTATTTGCTTTTTAAAATTACTGTTCATGTTCTTGTCGTTCTATTTATGTATTTGCAACGGGATATGTAATAACTAAAACATTATGCTAGTTCGTAATTATTTAGATGAATGTTAGGTATTCATAAAATTCATCTAAAGAATATTTACATTGACTGTTGAGTTGCCATTAAGCTTACGCTTTGGTTTATTCGTTTAGCTCTGTTTTACGGAGTTGACGGGGTTTGGAGACAGCAGGCAGTTCACTATGGGATGTAAACCAAATCAGGTGAGTTAATAATCAGGTACTGTACTTCAATGAATGCAATTGCCACTTCACCCTTGGAGGTAGACTGACACTTAATATAACTTCCGATGACCCCCTTTATTGCTTATCGGTAAGATTCCAGCTGCTAGCAAATGATTTCTAACATAGTTTCAACCCTGTGTACGACTGTTTAAACCAGAATCTCAGCAGCGCCGATGTAAGCCTAAATTCCGATAAAAATAGTTATATCTCATGTTAGAATTCCCGATCTTCACTGGATACTCATGAAATATTGATACATTATTATATTATATTAAACTCTCCAGTTTAAGTACCTGTTGTGTGTGTTATGTCTGAGATTTAAATTTGTATTTTATCGGAACATTTAAAAACTTTCATATATATTTTAATAACTAAAATTTAATCAGTTTGATATTTCAATTGAGGGGTCATACACGTGTCTAAAAGTGTATGTTATCTATCAATAGCGTGGTTTGTGCTGGACATCCACACACATGTGCGTATACGTAGGCGAAACAATCCTGTCCCCTATGTATTATTGTCATGAGATACAATCCTCTCACTGTGTATTATTGTCATGAGATACAATCCTGTCCCCTGTTTATTATTGGTATGTATAATACCATATAGAGAAGTAAATGAATTTATATAGTTTTAAACACTAAAACATGTCATTTAAATACACATAAGACAAGTAAGATGACTCAAAATGTAAACTGATGGGACCTAGATGTTGTGTTCATAAACACCAACTGCACATGATTCCACAAAGTTCTTGGAAATATCTATACAATATCTCTATGCAAAATTGGTTAACACATATCTTTACTATGTCTATATCTATGAAACATACCAAGTGGAGTCAACTCTCTGACAAAAGCCGACATCAATGTGCTGACGTCTTGTAGAATAGTCTTCTGTACTTGCATGGCATACTTAAAAGGGCTGGTTATGTGTACTATTTTATAAAAACAGCATTGTTAATATAAGGCGCTCTGGAAACTTGCATCATCTCTCGCAACTCTCGTGCAGATATTCCATAAACAAACTAACTGTATTCATGACACTGTTTTAACGTATAAAATGAATCATTATCCAGCTACAGAGTAACCTGATATAGTATTCTGAGGAATTATGCGACACAGTGGCACCTTCTTCTTTATTTATATATCGCTACAACATTGTTGCGTTGAACCCTCGATCTGTTTAATATGATGAAAGTAGGAATGTGCAAACTCATATTTCATATATTTCAAACAGCAAAAGTAAAACAAGTATATTTGTCTTCACTCGATATTTAAATGTGGCAATACATTACAGCACTGTTTTGGATCCGACAAGACGGTGTCATCACTCGAACTCATTGCACGTGCTGCACTTAGATCTACGGATTGTAACAAGTGTTGCTCTGACCATACGTGTAACAAATACATCTGCTCTGCTGGCTCGTCATGTAAATATACTGCTTAATGTAAACAGTGTACCATTAATAAACTATACTATATAAGCTGTGTTTTACTAGGAACTCTACACATAATACGACGCAAACTCATTCAATATGAACCGGAAGTCGGCCAATATGATAAAACAATGCCAATATGAAGGAGCTCGCCAATACGAGCTTTAAGTGAGGCTCTCCCAAGAGAGAGAGAGGGGGGGGGGGGGGGGTGTGTGGGTTGTGTCCACGTACCCTTGTTCTCTGATAATATGACCCAATGTTCCCTTGTTCCACACAAATATTTGCAAATGTTCCCGAAATTTAATTCTGATGAATTAACAAACCATTTGGCCTACAACAGTTAATAGTGCATTATAGACAACAGGTTTTTAGCAAAAGAACTTAAGTGATTTACTTTTTTTTTATGTTTTCACATAGATTTCTTCTGAACATGTGTTTGTCATATTTGCTCATCAATGTTAATAAGTACAGCAGTATTTTGAAAGATTTACACATTTGTTCAAGCTTCCATATATATCTTTTATACAAACGGCCACTTCATCACCTTCCATAAAATATAACGGATTGAATGGGTCTTGAGAGCGTCTTATACCTTTTGCCTTTTTTTATACCCGAGGTAACACTTTCTTTGAGCATAATGATGCCTACTCTGTTCAATATATTCAAAAATATTGAGTCACCTGCATCATACACAACCTCAGGTAATTGTTAAGCTTGAATGTGTTGTACTTCTCTGACTTCACAGACGTCAACTGGTTTACACACCACAGTAGGTTCTGAAGCATACAAAATAATTGGCAGAGTTTCTGGATTGTCTTTCACACTCATACTTCTCACCGTTTCTTGTGGAACTCCTTGACCATAGGTTGCTCTCCAGTCTCTCATCTCTTTTTTCTGCTCTTCGGTTAGATGCACATATTTAGGAGCGTACATTTTGGGCAGATCAATATACTTGACCTCGGACATCAATTTGGGGGTAATATGACTTCGAACTTGTGAAGTAGCAGCATTTTGTTTTGCTTTAAATGCTCCTTAATTGCTCTACAGAATCAATATTCAAACTCAAGCTGCATTGGTATGTCTGAAGACCCAGCTCTCATCTCTGAAAATAAGTTTTCTACGACTAATGTTAGAAAGCACTTCATTCTGAAGATTTCAAACAGTCTAGGTACGGGAAATGATGTCACACAGGGAGTCTAAAATTCGTTTTTCGTCATCAATTACAACAATTGATACAGTTCCCTGAGGACCTTGCGTTGACGCTGTTGTTTCAATTTTTGTTTTCACATTGTCAACCCAGTGACAATCAAAGTCATATACCTCCTGCAATCTTCCAATAGCTGTATTAGACTAATATGCAATGGTTTCTGTTTCTCTGAGTGGAGATCAAATGTCAAGCTAAACTTTCGGAGATTGTTCAGATAAAGAAAAAACCCACTAACACCGCTTATTATTCTCAGGGCACCAGTAGCAGTATCTACAACGAACAGTGTTTTTCTATCTGCAATAGTCCAGCAGGTTGGGAAAATTGGGCATCCTTTCCATCTCTCTGGCCTCTCCCATTTCCAAAATAGAGGCTGAATTCTGCTGTTGTAGGATTGAGCAACTTAACTGAATAGTCATATACTAATCTGTCTTGTACAACAGCCAAACTGTTATGTGTAGCCTGACACAGTCTGGGTATTATATTTTTATTTCCTGTAAACTCATTATCCACAGTTATCTAAAATTATGCCAATGTTCCCTTGTTTCCTAAAAATAACAGACAATGTTCCTTTGTTCCCAAATCTCCTTGGGAGACACTCTTACGTAACGTTATTCACGCGCGGTATTCGTACTATACGTGCCATTAACGCTACTATAAATAAATGCAAATTATTTTGAAATAATATTATTTAAATAAAATTCTGCTTCAGTTTAAATAATACAATTGTCATTTCATATATTGTTCGAGTTAGTGGTCCTAGAACTATAATATTGGTCCCATATGATAGTCACAGGACCAATATCTGGGACAATACGAAATAATATAATAATATCAAATTCAGGAAAGTTGTAGAGAAACCTAAAATGTCCAATATTATATATATGTGAAAAAGATGTGAAAAACTCACTGTACTATTTCCAGTTCTACGTACAATCTTCTCAGAACAAGATATCATTCTAATAGTTATCTTGTTTATTGTTTTATTATATTGTTAAGTTTGAAAGACGAAGGAAAGGCTACTCATATAAAAAACAATCAAGTATGTATATAGCTGTCAGAGGCCTTTGCAAGTTTGGATATATTTCAGTGACTGGTTCTCAAACACAACATGCTCGATCAAATATTTAACAACGGTTCTCAAGGTCAGTGTTTGATATGCTGCACTTTAATATTTCAGTGACTGGTTCTCTATCACAACATGCAAGATTCATATTAAACAATGGTTCACAAGGTCAGTGTGTAGATAATCAGACATTCAATTGTGAACAGGTCAGTACTTTGCTGAACTTGTGTGCCGACATCCACCACGCCAAGACGGTGTGCCGCAAATTCTGCGGACTTTGTGATTTGGGTAAAAATATACTTCTATAACATTATCACATACACCTGTCATAAAATACTGTCAGCAACACGAACAACATGAATGTTTGATCAAATCCTCATGGACACTTTAAACTAAGAAAACTTTCGAGTTTATTAATTTTAGTTTACAATGTTTCTGATCTCGTTCAGTAGAATGTACCTTGGCATGGAGTATGCTCGTTAAACATTCACACGAAAGGTTGTTTTCATACATTAATGCGTTTTATCAGAGAGTTCATTTCCATTACAATCTACAAGTGTGTACTACTAATTACATTATGAGCCTCAAGGACGATCATATTCGTATTGTTTATTACCTAGAACTTTTCTATATTTCCTTGAAGTACGATAAATGACAAGACATTATTTGGAATGCGTGTTTGAGCCAAATATTTCTGGTGTGTATTTATGCATACATTATGCAATACCCAATTTCATTATATTAAAAACGAAGTGTTTTTTTGTGATTTGTAAAACAACAACAGAGTTTGTTGTAAAAAAACAACAACCTTGAATACAAATATCAGATAATCTACAATAGGCTATGATCATTGCATTTAACACATTTTCAGACAGAATAGACTTTTTATCAATGACCGTGTCCTATTGTCAACCATTTATATTTGCTGTGTCGCGTACTTGTTTCTGTTTACCCTTGTAATTGAGGTTTGTTTTGACCACGTGTTTTTGGTTGACTGTGTTCTGAGAAGCTACATTTCCTATTCGACTTTATACCAACTTCTATAAAGTATCGTGAAGCGGAATTGCCGATTATCAGAAATACTTGTCTGCTGTATTTCTCAGCCTTAAAATTAGGAGTTGATCTATGTAAGTTACCCCTGAACTATTTCCGGCATTTTTCAAAAGGTCCCATATAATAGAGGGGTTATGATGCGTACTATAGTGATGTACATATATGTTTTAAAAAAACACATTTTTACACTCATATCTAGTTGACGGGATGTGGTCAAGTTGGAGCTCTTGGAGTAACTGTGGCGTCACGTGTGGTAAAGGAATCATCTCACGCGCACGTATATGCAACAACCCCGGCACATCACATGGCGGTTTACCGTGTTCAGGGAACGACACAGAGTACTCCACTTGCGTATTAGGCTCGTGTCCAGGTAAATGATATACAAAAACAAATATACATGAAAATACAAACAAAAGTTATAAAATGTTTAATATTTTAAACTGTTGTACTCAATTGAATGTGTTTAAGCAGAAACAAGAATAGGTTTCAATTTTATGTTTGTGATTTCTTTTACTGGGCAAATGATACATTTGTGTACAATTCTTAGCTGCTGAAATTGTTTGTATCTTATCCGTGGTATTATCCAGTTCACGGGGGTTGGAGCCTATGGTCCTCGTGGGGCAGTTGTTCAGTAACCTGCGGTGTAGGGCTTCAGCGAAGAGGTAGAGATTGCTCCAATCCTTACCCAGGCAGATACGGCAATGACTGCTTCGGTGACAACAGAGATGATCGTGTTTGTTTCATCAGGGCTTGTGCAGGTATTGCATGGTCGTTAAAAAATTTTATTTATGTTTGGTAGCATCTTCAAAGCTTCATCTTCTTAGTTCAAAATTGATGATGCCAATTGAGTCACATGGCTAATCGTTTAATCTAGTAGATTCAAAATTAGATTATGTCATATATTTAAAACTAAGAAGGAATTAATATAACTAAAATTCATTACATAACGTTCGGTATAGGAGTGTTATAAAGCCATGAAATATTTATCGTATTCCACTAGTTAAATAAATATGCAAATGAATGCCGAATCATCATTCGGTCTTTTCCGTTCAGCTCGGCGTACATCGGAATTGTCTCGTCGATTTCCGCTACCGTTAAAAATACCGGATTATGGAAATCGACGACGAGTTAGTTGCCTTGTTTCCTGTCATACGAGCCGTATATAACGTCATCATACAAACATACGACGTCACCATACGTCATCATATGTAGGCCGCTACAATAATAAATGTTGCTTATGAGGCTTTTTTTTGAGTTATGTGATAAATAGAATCTCACATTCTACCTATTTAATATTGAATTTATTAAACTCGTTGGATAAAATTGATATGATCCATATCGTTTAATTACGGTGTCCGGTTGGGGCCAGATACAATGTCGCAGTGTCGTGGACGTGGGCGACAATGCGACGCTCGACAACGCGACATCGCGATACGACAATGCGACATTGCGATATGACAACGCAACATTGCGATACGACATCGCGACAACTATGTCGTGATGTCGAATCGCAATGTCGTGATGTCGTATCGCGATGTCGCATTGTCGGGCGTCGCATTGTCGGAGCGACATTTTAAGAAACAGTAGTTCCGGCAACGCGAAATCGCGTCATTATAAGCAAAATGTCGTGCGTCGCGATGTCGTGCGTCGTTGGCGACAATGCCGTTGGCGACATTACGACAATTGAAAGAATGTCGCATTGTCGTGGGCGACATTATGACAATACGACATTATGTCGCGTTGTCGTGCGCGACAATGCGACGCCCGACAATGCGACATCGCGACTTCGCGATACGACATTGCAACATTGCGATACGACATCACGACATAATTGTCGCGATGTCGTATCGCAATGTCGTGATGTCGTATCGCATATTCGAGTCGTCGTATCGCAATGTCGCGATGTCGCGTTGTTGGGCCTCGCATTGTCGTCCACGACATTGTATCTGGCCCCAACCGGACACCGTATTTAATAAATGCAATATTAAACAGGTACTCATGTAAGATCCTCTATACAGTCCATATGCTTGCCAAGAATTTTGCCAAGAATTAGCATCCAAATGTCTAAATTTCTAACTGAAGACAAGGACCTTTATACGGCTGAAAACGAGGACATATGATGTTTCTAAAATGATAAATCGAGCAATGAGCAGAGAGATGAGCTCACTGAAATTATTATTGTTAGATCTAGTTCCATTTATTTTAGAGAAATTGAAAGAGCCTGAATAGTTTGATTTGTAAAGAATTTGTGTTTTCTTGAAAATAAATATTTGCAACATTCTTTTTCTAAATGTCATTCAATGGGTGTCTCACCCGGTTAGTTCCCAAATAAGATATGTTTTTTTAAAGAAGAAATATTAAACTTTTTAAAAGGCGGTTATGAACTATTTCATGGAAAGTAAAATATGAGATAATATCGACCAATGCCAATCGTTGAAAAAATTAACTGTCGGGGAGTGGGGTTATTGCTGGTTTCAGAACAGTTTCCAAAGTCCGAGCATTACTGAGAAATTACAGGGGGAAACGAAGCTATTTAGATCTACCTTTTTTTCTGGAAACCTGAAATGTGAACTTGAATGTTCCGATTTTTTATTAATTTTCAAGAAAAACATTCTGGGACTTTTTATGCAATATTTCTTGACATGCAATTATTATTATTATTATTATTATTTGTGTGTTGTTTTGTAACGGCGGCCTGTTTGGATCCTCTGGACAAAAATGATTTGATGCAAATGTATTTAATGTAAAATATACTTTGTTTTTCCAACTTTATTCCTGCAAATTTGCATCCAGAATATCAAGCATTGCCTTGTTCAGAGCCCAATTATTAATATGCAATATGAATTGTCATAATCAATTTAATATCACTAATACTGGATTAAAAGGAGCTTTCATTTGAAATACTGTGTTTTAATTTATTTATTTTTTTGTTGTTGTTTTTACATATTACATTCCAAATTATTCTCGTACATATATATTTGACTTATTTTTGTGCAGGTAAACTTTTCTTGGTAGATACAGAATGAGACCTTCGAGCATATGTGTTAATGCTGGAAATGACATTATTTTCAGACGGTGGCTGGTCCGCGTGGTCTGCATGGGGCTCTTGTAGTACCACGTGTTACGGGGGTATACAGTCACGGGCACGAACATGTGATAATCCACCGCCATCTCAATTTGGAAAGGATTGCACGGGTAACGATAACGAGAAAGAATCGTGCAATTTAGAACTTAACTGTCCAGGTATTATTAATTATATTTTGTAATTATCACGCTGTTTTACTATCTAAGGAATGTCTATCAATTTATACTATAGCTGTTCCTATTTTAACTGCATCTATGAACCTGCTCATTTTGTGAATTGAAACTGTATATCAATCGCTCTTATTTGTAATTACAACTACACTACACTACACTACAATACGCTACACTACACTACACTACTATACACTACACTACACCACATGCAATACAATACAATACAATACAATACAATACAATACAATACAATACAATACAATACAATACAATTACAATACAATACAATATAATACAAAAAACATATTAGATTTATTAGATTTTACGTAATTAACAACTTGTTGACTAATAATAAATACTTTATTCGACAGCTAAACAGGTAGCATTCTCCGCCACTACTCCACGCACATCAGCTGTTAATGGCGTCGCTGTATTCTCCAACATCATAACGAACATTGGTGGAGGATATAACTCAACCACAGGAAAGTTTACGTGCCCAGTAGCTGGACTATACTACTTCTCGCTTGACATAAAAGATACTGCTTCATCACATATTTACTGTTCTATTACACTCAATGGTTCAAGTAAAGTAGTTGCTTATGCTTACCAATTTACCACTGGCACGGCGTCCGTATATCTGTCACTACACATTGGCGATGTCGTGACAGTAAGCACCTGCTACCACCTGCAGTATATAGACACAAGTTACACACATTTCAGTGGTGCACTTATATCTTCAAGTTAATGATAAAACGTATATGTACTATTTACTATTATCTGTACAATAATGACAATATAAGTCAGATTCAATAGTGCATGTTCATATAATTATACGTATTAACCGGTCTTTTTTTAAAAAGTTATTGTTGATGATCATGTTTTATAGAAACTGGGAATAATATGCACGTTACAATTACTTTATTAATATGTTTAATGATATTAATGACAAAATTACATAATAACTATGGTTACGAGACTGTCACAAACGTTCAACGTTGCTGAACACATATGAAGTAATAAATAAAAATAAAATCCTCGTGCCGTGTCCATCAACACCAACATGCAAATTAAGTTTGTTTATAGTAAGTAGTACATATACAGGGAAATAATAATAATAATAAAGCCGAAGTATATGGTATGATATAGTATGATACTTCCATGATCTTATCATACAACCTGAATTATTTATAGCAACGTAAACCGCATACTATCATGTTTTTTTAAACATGATTTCTAAGTGAACTTGAACTGAAGCATTAACAGTTGTATATAGTGTGAACCTTGTACAGTCCCCTATTTTATAGAATAGGACCACTGTAAATCCCCGCTAGAGGCATAGAGGTAGGACCACGTCTTCAAGTTCATGTTGTAATTGTTTTGTCATGCTAATTAAAGGTCTTCATCCTGACCCCGCGTGTGTAAATGTGGGAACGTGGCTCTATCGTAAATGGAGTGTCAACTATAGAATTTGCAGCAATTCTGCAGTTCTGCAGGTGCGAAGGGTTTAGGTCTATTCTCCATATTTTATCTCGATGTAAATGGAGGATGAGCCTTTCTTGTCTTATTTCTGGTTGGCGCCGTATAGCCTTTCTGTGCTGATGAGGCATAAACCCAATTCAATTGTACTTTGTTCAGGGAAGATATTGTTAAAGTAGACGACAATCGTTATAATAAAGGAAACAACGTGCTTTTTAAAACTGTTTTACGGACCACCGCATATTTCCAACAGTTGTTTATGCGCATCTTTTTCGCGCATAACTGTCTATGAGCGACTAGATACACAGATAATATATGTTTTCAAAATGATTTGAACCCAAATAACTGTTAAGTTAGTGACGACATGTGTTGATACACTGAAATCAAGCATTGTTCTACGAAGAGGTGTATTGTGTTTAGCCAGCCGCTATAGCATTCATTTTTAGCGAATTATCCTAAAACGTTAGAAGAAATATTATTAACTTGATGGTGTACTCCGTTTACACATGTATAATTGATTTAACTAAAAAACAAGGATATTTCCGCATGTCTCATTCATTTGTCTTTATGTACATATAGAACAGGATCACAGTCATTGAAGTTGAATAAACTTGGATTGTTGAGATAAATTTTCTTGAATGTTGCATTTTAGATTGTACTGAAATTATTTGCCAAACATGGAAATGGGTCATATACCTACGTTAAGATATATGAAAAACCAAGTCCACGACCTATTGTTTTTTAATTAGAAAGCGCAGATAAATTGTTGGCAGCATAACTTATTTCTCTTTTCGGCGGTGACTAAACCATAGATATCGGTTGATACATAACGATGGTTTAGACCGAATTCTGATTCTAGGTGCCTATGAGTGACGACGATTTGCTGACACTGAACGCGCTACACAGCTGATATAATGCACACTATTTTGGATAAACACGGTTTGATTTTCGTTTGTTAGTCATCTGCATTATTCGTGAATTCATCTTCTTTTACAAACAATAAGTTACTGCCAAAAACACCTTTAATCATAGAAAATTATATTGATTTTATGCGAAGTATTTTCAATACACCGTACATCGCGAAGCAAACAGGGCATATTACATATTTCTGGCAGAAAAAAACACATACACCTTTTTCATATATATTTTTGAAATTTCGTACACTTTTAGAGAAGAACTCATTCTGATCAAAAACAATTTTTCTCGTTACTCTGAATGCTTACAATATAAAATTGCATCCTGTATCAAAAGATTCAGTCAAACTTACGGCATGTCTATATAAATGTACGAAGCTTTTTGCTGATTTTTCAAAATAAAAAAATCGAGAGAAACCTAAAACTCAGTCATCATCATACATTTTACACATGTCATCGTTTTTTGTTCGCCAAACTATAGAAGTATATGCTCTCCACGTCCCCTCCTCACCTACCCTATCCGTCCCTTTCATCCCCCCAACCCCCACCTCCCCCCCACCAAAAAATAAATAAAATAAAAATAAATAAATATGAATAAATAAATAATTTAATAATAATATATAAAATCATAAATAATTAAAATTAGTCTAGTTCCATTGTAATGTACCATTTTTAAATGCTCTCTCTCTCTCTCTCTCTCTCTCTCTCTCTCTCTCTCTCTATATATATATATATATATATATATATATATACAAGTTTCACAGGTGCAAAACTGTCATGCTCTATATATATTCAAAGCGTATAGCTTGTATCACACTTCGATTGCATAAACCTGATTAACTTGTATTAGTTTATGAACGTAAATGATAATGTATATGAGCTTGAGCTTTATTGTACAACCATTATCAGAGTTAATATATTTTTGTATTTCAAGATAATTGTAATAGATTTCCTTTGATTTCAGTCTTTAATGTTCATCAATAATAAATATTTTTAAACATATATGATTGTTTGTATCGTGTTTATTGTTTCCATGGCCATGCCACTCACTCACTATTTCTCATAAAATTGAATGTTATGGACGTTTTAAGATCTGTTAGGTGGTCATTTTGAAATGCAGACAAATGTATAGTCCTAAACTTAAAACAATGTACGTGCATTTAAGACAGCGATTTATATACTATTCAATGTTAGAATTTTATGAAACGCTATTTAAGACTATGTGGCATATCTTATAACGTTTGTCATTTTTGTTTTGGTAAGGTGCCAGATCTACGAACAACACCATGTCATCCAATCATTAAAGGGACTCACGGCAATCGTGAATGTTTTAAACTTGCAGCATCATGTTAGTTATCTAAGAAATAATAAATACGTACCTGTGTTTTATCGGTGAATAAAATACAGTTAGGAGTTCGGATGCGTAGTAATTAAATCACGACTGCTTTAGCACGAGTGATTTAATTACTCGCATCCGAACGACTAACTGTGTTTTATTCACCGATAAAATACAGGTACGTATTTATTATTTCGATTCTAACACAACAATAACCCCATTGTTTACGCTATTGTGGGAGCACTATATATTATCTCGGAGGTCAAGGTTGTTTACAGGCTGTTCCATTGGGCGCCCCCGTATACAAAGTTCTGCGCGGTACAATATGTTCAAATACACTACCAAGTGACGTCATGTAACGTGGCGCTTCCAAAGGATGAACTATACGAGGGGGAATTAATGGAACAGCTGTATTTTATCGTATAATAACATACAGCTGTCTCTCTTATTTGTGTATATGAAAGACTGCGCAGGTCGTGTTAGAATTATATATAACTTACATGTTTATATTCATCTGAACACTAAGCAAATTGTTTATGCGTATTTCTAAATGTTGGATATACTGTACCAGTTATAAATTTAACGTATGGTAGAATAACAATGAAACTTCAAACTTGTATTAGCTTTTATCACATAACATGCGGTGTGGGAGTATAATAACACCATTCAATATTTTTGATTCTCCACTAGTGGTATTGACGTCATGGACGTCACGTTAATGTACGTTTTCTGACGTAATGTGACGTTATAAGTTATGTAATAAATAGAATCTAACATTCGTTCTCATTCATTATTGCATATTCGTAAGCAAAAATGATATAATGCTCGACAAGAGCCTCGCATTATATCATTTTGCCAACTCGTTTAATAAATTCAATAATGAATGAGTACTCATGTAAGATACTCTATTTATTTAAATATAGGATGAAAAGTGAAAATGATACTGGATTAACACACGGAATGTTTGAAAACTACTTCAAAGATTGCTGTGAGTCCCTTTTAATATGTAGAAAAGATGATTTCTAATGACTTAAACATTTTATAAAGGTCATCATTGCCTTAAAGCGAATTTAGCGACACAGCCAAACGAGCTCTGTTATTGGAAGTTCTGAAAAACTTGACAAAAGGTGAAAGAATTATCAAAATCGGATGATAAACAAAAATGATATGACCATTAGAAGGTTGTTCTAAAATGGGTAGGCGAGCCGCCATTTTAGAACTATGATGTCATAGTTTCAAATTACCGTATATGGAACATTGATTAATATGATTTAAAGCAAAGAATATCACTGTAAATGATTGCAAAATCCTTTACTGTTATATAAAGCATTATTGTCATTAATGTATACATATTTTTCATACAGTTGCTGTCATGTTTTCTCTATAAATCAGTAAATGTTCATATTTATAAATATTCCATATAGGATCATTTAGAACTGTGATGTCATAACTTTCAAAATGGCGGCTTCCATATCCGTGTATGGAACATTGATAAATATGATTTAAAGCAAATTAAATGAATGCAAAATCCTTTACTGTTATATAAAGCATTATTGTCATTAATGTATACATATTTTTCATACAGTTGATGTCATGTTTTCTCTATAAATCAGTAAATTTTCATATTTATAAATATTCCATATATGATCATTTAGAACTGTGATGTCATAACTCTCAAAATGGCAGCTTCCATATCCGTTTCAGTAGAAGCTTCAAATGATCATATCTTCTGTCTTTATCATCCGATTTTTATAATTCTTTCACCCGTATACATTATTTTATTTAGAAATTAGCAGCAATGTCCGACTTATATACTGTTTATGAATAAAAAACATGTTACTAATTTTGGAAATACGTATTAAACGAGCTACGTCAGGAATCCTTTTTTTAAATTTTTTATATAGAATAAAAATCAATCCATTACACAAATACAATATCAATCCAAACATTGTTTGAGAAGCATGCTTTTCAGGTATACAATTTGAATTCACCATAGAGTTTGAATGAAATTGGTCTTAACGTGTCCAACGTAACTCTGTTGCGTAACCTAGGACAGCAGATATTGTTATGCAGAATGATTTCCTTTTGTAAATAAGGGGTCATTTTAGGCTCCTTCCTTATGTATTGGCCCTTTAGAATAGAAAATGATATTATTTGTCAGTTTAAGTCAGACCCATAGACCCGCACGAAAAGCCTGATATTAACCTGTATACCCTACTGCATATATCTGTGTGTTCCAAGTTTCACCAATGGTCATGTTGTGTATTGTCCTGTGTATTGACTATTCAGCTTGTTCATTTAAAGGGTTTTCAGTATTTACATGAATAATTTTGACAATACTGAGATAAATTATATTTGATTGGAACTGCAGTTTTAGTGGTAAATAAAAATACCTTCGTTTTGAAAATGGGTTGTGAAATAGGTTTTATAGCTAAAATATTATGTCATAGGACTTTTTCCATATAAACACATTGTTTTTGGGACAGAACAGAAATCTCGGAAACCTTCAATCAGCTATACTATTTGGCGATAAAACTCTCAGGTTGTCTTGACTGAGATTTATCCTACATATTAAAACCATTTTTGAAATTAATTTCTCAACTTTTCATGGAGCAGCATTTTTAAATTGAAAATTCCCTATCAAAAACAATTTCTATATATGAAATTCTTATTTCTCAAACAACTGCAAACAGTAGTAGTTTTTACCTCTAAAATGTTTGTTTCGCTGATATATAGCTTAATTAGGTACTAGTTTAATGGTATCTTAGAAGTCCAAAAACCTGTTGGAAAAGACAAGCGCCCTAAAATGTTTTACGCTGTCGTCATCAGAAGTTCCCGTTTAAGATAGAAATATCGTATGTGACCTCGAGTGGATGTATCTCGTGGGATCCTATATATATATACATATGTGTTTAAAGAGATATCGTTAATTAACTCATTAAGTTTCAACTAAATACCTTCAACCAAGCTTAAGTTATTGAGCGGAAACATGTTTTTCTATTTATCGTATCAGTATTTATCGACACTTTGACCTGTGACCCAAAATGAAATCGTAACTTGCCAAACTGAAGTTATGCATGTATAGCGATAGATAACAATTGTTGCATATTTACATATCTTTGATTCTGTAACATGAAAAACAATCAACTATTTTACATCATAAAATGAATGCGCTGATAGAGTTTCAACTACATAAGCGTTTCAAAAATAAAATATTTCGATTTTTATGAGTGACTTTGACCTTTCACCTTGTGACATGAATTATAATAAAACCCTGTCTAAACCTCAGAAGAATGCACTGATGCAGTTACTTCTAAATATGCTTCACCAATCTGAAGAAATCATGTTTCTTTTTATAATATCAGAAATCCTGACGCTGGACACCTTTATAAAATATAACATGTTCAACCATATTTCAACCATATTTTTTAATTCTAAGTGGCTACCTTAATGTTACGCTCCCTAATCAGCGGACGACTTCCACTGCGTTTATATATATGTATTTTGGGGGTTCTGCTGTAAAAATTGTTTAGCCTCTTTGAAATATGAAATGGTACCTACTTACTCAAGTTTGATTTTTTAAAATCTGAAAAACAAGTATGTACAAGAAATAAAAAACCTCAAATATGAAAATTTAAAATACATAGATAATAAATCACCATAAAATGGTGATTTACTTGATTTATTAAAAAAATAATTAAAATAGGGGTAGTGAAGATTGCAAGTTTATTATTTTTTTATAGTTATCAAAATTACAACATTTTTTTTTTTTTGTAATATATATTTTTTTTTTTACTAAAATATGATTAAACATCAAAACGTCTAAATTTTAAGCACTCAGCATTACAATCTTTAAATTTCCAATACCTTGCCATTATTCTGACTGAAACTCCACCACAATCAGCACAAAAGAAAGCAATAATCAATGTAAAGAATGAAGATGATAAGTGCTTGGAAGTGGTATTGATGTCTGCTTTGTGGCCTGATAAAAATAATCCAAATAGGATATCTAGTTATAAAAAGCACATTGGTAAGTTGAATAAGGATGGTATTGGCTTTCCCACTCCAATTTCTCAAATTTCCAAAGTAGAAAAACAAAACAACCTTGCTATCAATGTTTATGGATATATCACAACAGGAAAAAATAAAAAGGTAACTGTTTTCCCATATAAAATATCAGAACAACCAAAAGATATCGAGCGAAATCATCTGCTCTTAATATCTGAAGACATTGAGGTTGAAAAAGATGATTCAGAGGATGATCCAAATAATGAAGAAGGAATCATAGATGACAACTATGACCCTGATGATTATTCCGACAAACCAACAAAAATAACAAAATATCACTATTGCTGGATTAAAAATCTGGATAGACTGCTCTATGACCAAAACAAACATAAAGGTCAAACTTACTTCTGCGATCGTTGCCTTCACGGCTATCCTGGAAAAGGACTACTTGCCAAACACAAAGAAGACTGTGATGGTATTTACAAAAATGCTTGCAGAATAGAAATGCCGAAAGAAGGTAAAAATACTGTAAAATTTAAAAATCATCAAAATCAGATGCCTGTGCCTTATGCAATATATGCTGATTTTGAAAGTATAATCAAACCGCAATCAATCAAATTTGGAAATAAATCTGAAATTCAAAATGTACACGAAGCTTGTAGTTTTGGATACCAGGTTGTCAGATATGATGGCAAAGCTGAAGAACCTGTTATTTACCGAGGTGACGAGGCTGTTGAAGTGTTTTTAAATTGCCTGGAACGTGAGAAGCGCAAAATTAATAAAAAAATTGCTCACCCAGAACCATTAATCATGACACAACAAAATGAGGAAGATTACGAAAAAGCAACACACTGTTGGATATGCGAAAATGAAATAGGCAGAAAATCTGGTAAAAACTGTAAAGTAAGAGACCACTGCCATTTTACTGGAAAATACAGAGGCGCAGCACACAAAAACTGTAACCTGAAACTGAAAATAAAACCAAATAAAACAATCATCCCTGTTGAATTTCATTACCTCAAAGGATATGATAGTCATTTGATTATGCAAAAAATACATAAAATGAAAGGTAATATAACATGCATCCCAAAAAATGCTGAAAAATACATATAATTTAGTGGCGGCCAGCTTAGATTTTTAGACAGTTTCCAATTTATGGCTTCGTCTCTGGAAAAATTGGTTAAAGCAACAGACAAATCTGATTTCAAAATTACCAAAAATCAGTTTGGGGAACAAACAGATTTACTTTTACGAAAAGGTGATTATCCATACGAATATATGGACAGTATGGAAAGATTTAAGGAAACGCAATTACCACCCATAGAAGCATTTTACAGTACATTAAGAGGTGAAGGTATTACCCAAAAAGATTATGACCACGCGCAGAAAGTATGGAAAGAGTTTGACTGTAAAACTCTTGGAGACTATCATGATTTATATCTAAAAACTGATGTAACTTTGTTAGCAGATGTATTTCAAACTTTTAGAAAAACATGCATGAATGCATATAAACTCGATCCCTTGCATTACTACACAGCACCTGGATTATCTTGGGATGCTTTACTTAAACATTCAAAAGAAGAATTAGAACTTTTTACAGACACTGACATGCACTTGTTTGTAGAAAAAGGAATGCGAGGTGGCATAAGTATGGTATCAAAACGACATGCCAAAGCAAACAATCCATATGTAGCTGATTATAACCCTAACGAGGAAAACAGCTACCTAACGGATTATGATGCTAATAACTTATATGTATGGGCAATGAGTCAGTCACTTCCATATTCTGGCTTTAAGTGGGGGGAATCAGGAAAGTTGCCAGAGCCAAAAGAAGGAAAAGGATATTTTGCAGAAGTTGATTTGGAATATCCTAAAGAGCTTCATGAAGCTCACAATGACTATCCACTCGCGCCGGAAAGATTAGCAGTGAAAAAAGAATGGTTGTCTAAATACCAGACAGATCTGTTAGAAAATAATAGCATGATAAATACAGAACAACTAGTCCCAAATCTTATGGACAAAAAAAAATATGTGATACATCACAAAACCCTGGAACTGTATTTATCTTTGGGCATGAAACTAATGAAAATACACAGAGTATTAGAATTTAATGAAAAACCATGGATGGAATCATACATAAATCTAAACACAGAACTTAGGAAAATAGCTAAATCACAATTTGAAAAAGATTTTTACAAACTTATGAACAACTCTGTGTTTGGCAAGACAATGAAAAATCTACGCAAGCGGACTGATATAAAACTAATCAGAACTGACGGCTCTGAAAATGAAAAGATAAGAAAAATAATAACCAAACCCAAATTTAACAGGCGTATAAAGTTTTCAGATGAATTGTCAGCAATACATGTAAATAAAACAAAATTAACATTAAACAAACCAATCTATGTTGGGATGGCAGTATTGGATTTATCAAAGTACATGGTGTATGACTGGTACTATAATACTCTAAAGAAAAGGTACGGAGATAAATGTACTTTATTATACACAGACACTGACAGCTTGCTGGTAGAAATCAAAACAGAAGATGTGTACAAAGACATGGCTGAAATGAAAGATGAGTATGACTTGAGTGATTATCCGCAAAACCATCCACTGCACGATGATACAAATAAAAAAGTATTAGGTAAAATGAAAGATGAATGTGCTGGTGTTGCTATAGCTGAGTATGTTGGATTAAGACCCAAGCTATATTCTATTTTAAGAGCGGATGAACAACTCATTAAGAAAGCAAAGGGTGTAAAAAAATACGTAATCGAAAAAAATATAAACTTTGAAAACTACAAGGATGCATTGTTCAACAAGAAAAAATACACCCATGATATGAATATGATACGTTCGATAAAACATCAGATATATGGCATAACAGTAAACAAAGTAACACTGTCACCATTTTACACTAAAAGAAACATCCAAGAAGATGGAATTACAACTGATGCATATGGTTTCTATAAAAACCTATGAATTTGGGTATCAGCAGGAACAATAAGTAGTTCTTCTTTGACAAATCCTCTCTGTGGCGCTGGTGCTTTCATATAATATACTCTTATGCCTCGCGTCACCATATAACTTTTAATCTTGTGAATATCTACACTCCACATTGGATCAGTTGCTCTGCGTCTTCCACCTTCTTGTTCCCCGGGTTGATATCAATATCTTACACTTGCATTCATACAGATAGGATCACCTTTTAATATTTTTGTTTCAACAGGAGGGGGCTTTTTTGTTTCCGCATTTAATGCTTTAACAACTTCTGGTAATCTCTTCACCCACTCTCTGTTGCGTTTGTGTAAATATATTTCCTTAGCATACTGATAGCCAAACAATCTTTCAGCTAATGTTCTGTTAAATCTTTCCACTAAAGCTTGGTCTCTGTGTATTTCTGTTCTGCCTCGTCTGATATTTACTTTGTGTTTCGCCATCAACTGCGATACTGCATCCATGAATTCTCTGCCTGGGTCAACTTGTAATAACTTTGGATATTTTAAATGCCGACTGTATATTTTCTCAAATGCTTTGGCAACTTCTTTACTATCCTTGGAAGTCAGTGGCTCTGCTTCTTTGTATCTACTTGCAATATCAACCACAGTCAATGCATATTTATATGTCTTGCGGCCACGGCCAAAGCCAAAAGTATCATGCGGTAAAAATAACAAATCAGCTTGATGCTCTCCATTTTTAGTGGAAACATCAAACCTGGGTCTAATTATTTTTTTCGGAGCGGGTAAATAAATCTGCCACACAGCTTTTTTTTTAAAAATTATAATGCCTGTTTTTCACTGACACCAGCCTCTTTTGCTAATTTTTTAACTGCTGAGTAACCTCTCCAAAATCCTTTTGGGCTGTAATAAATCTTTTCCATTTTTTTTTTTACTAAAGATTAAAAATTCTTATAACTATAAAGAAAAAATGGATATCACAACTGCACAATTTGATGAACTGCTTGAAGAGCAAAATCAATATAGCACAAAGAAATGGACAGACTTGAAAATAAATAAAATATATACTATTAAAGATACGAAAATAGTGGATACTGAATATGGTCCATCCATGGTATTGACATTATTAGACAATGGTGAAGTATGGGCGCCTGGTCATCTTAAAGATAAACTAGAGAAGAGTGCTAAACCACCATATTATCTGCGACCACTTGGATTGAAACCATGTAAGAACAACAAAACAAATAGGTATCATGCATATGACTTAGTCTTTTCAAAGTAAACATACTTAGTCATTCAAAATCCAAAGTAATTATAGTTTTAAACTAATTTTTTTATGAAATCAATTTATACGCCACAAATCCAGTTGCAGCCATGCCCACCACAATAAACGTAATTTCTCTATTATGTTGATCCGGAGATGGTGTATAAAAATCACTCAACTTGGGCTCCGGTTCAAAAAGCAAATGTTTGCCAGTTGTATAATAATACTGTTTCATGGCCTGGTCTACATCATCAAAAGTCTGCTCTGCATGATGCTCTTTTTGCAGTTGCTTATTAATAAAATCTAATCTTTCTGTTCTTTTTTTGTTCCAAGCCGCTTGTGCTGCGTTCAATTGTTCTACGGCTTTGTCATGCCTTTGTCTTTCCTCATCTGAATGACTTCCCATTTTTGAAAAGAAATAATTTTAACCACTAAACGCCAATGCGTTTGTTAACGCGCCACCTAGCATCATTGCTACTGAACTTGCCATTTTTTTTAAATATATTTTTTTAAATTATTTCATAATATCCGCAGGAATAATACCTTGCTTAATCAACATATCCTTTGTAGCCATTGCTAACATTATATCCACAGACAGCATCCCAATATCTGTCATATTAAAATCCACTTTAGGTGCCGGTCTTTTTAGTAGTTTTCTGCCAATCTCAGAATATCCAACAGTTAAAAGTGTTTCCACTCCAGCGTGATACACCATATTTACAATTTGTTTTCCGTCAATACTTGTTGCCATTTGATTTATATTATTTTTATATTATTTTTTTAAATAAATAATTAAAAACAATCAAACGGGTCTTTTGGTGCAACATGAACAGCAACAGGTTGTACAGGTTGCGTAGCAGATTTCTTGTTATAAATATACAAACCCAACCCAGCAAAGCCTACTAATAAAACCAGACACGGTGGAATATAATTTTTGTATACGTTTATTTTGATTTCTGGTTCTTTTTTATCTATTGTTATTTTTGTTATTTCATCTTGCTCTGCAGCATCTTGATTTGCAGCATTTTGTGCATCCTGTCGCTTTGCCTTTCTTGCCGCTGCTCCTTTTTCCCAGCTTCTATTCTTTTTGGATTTTTTACTTTTTGTTGTTCACTCTCTTAGTTCTCCATTATTTATATTATCTATATTTTTATTATTATTAAAATTAATATGTCTAACAGTTGTCAGTATTGCTGTAAATGGTGCTAAGCACATCCCATACCTGTAATACAACTCACAACAAGCACTTGTCAAAGCATGATTAATAAATGGGTCTTCCTCCAAATCTTCTATCAGTTTTGGCGGATTGGTTACATTAAAATATTTTGATACTCCCATCACATACAAGTTAATAAAATAATTGCCTAAAGTCTTGGTCATACTTGCCCCAAGCCTTGCTTCATATCTGCAGTAAAGTTTGTTAATTTCATCCGGGGGCATGCTATCTAAATTCGTGAGTTGTATGTCTTTACCCAAATATTGACGACAACCGCCGCCAGCCACTATGGCTGATAATCTTTCTTTTTTTGCTTCTTGTTGCTTTGATTCATCACGTTCCGTGAAACCTTCCGATATATCTTGTAATAGTTCTTCCGCATTCATTTTTATATTATTAATCTTATTTTTTATCTTGAAATAAATATAAAATACAAAACAACCAGCTGCGATATTCATGCAACTAGTAATTGTTAGTAGTGTTAATAGCATTGTTATTAACATTGCTATTTTTTCTATTAACATTATTAATTTGCTGCAAGCATTGCTATTAACATTACTAATTTGCTTTGCTATTAGCATTACTATATTCATGTCAGTATTGCTATTAACATTGCTACTTTGCTGTTAGTATTACTATTAGCAACAGTTGTAAAAAAAGGAATTATTTGACGGTATTATACCTGCGGATATTATGAAATAAATATATTTTGTAATAATAAAAAAATATTATATAAGAAAAAATGGATTTGAAAATAACAGACGGTGAGATTAGTGATTATGACAAAAATAAAATAGCACAGAAAAATATGACAAAGGATGACGTAAAATGTTGTATATGTGTTTCAGGAAGTGATTTTGTACAAGCCGCAGGTGCACAGGAAACGCTTGTAATTTCTGTGACAAAGGATGGCGTAGAATATTTTATATGTGAGCCAAAAAGGTATGTTTTACAAGCCCCGATGCAACGTAAAAAGAAAAACATGGATAGTGCTGTTGTACCGGTATTGGTTGGTGCATTGGTTGGCGCGTTCTGGGGCTGGAGCGGCTGGATTTAGTTTTTTGTTTTCCAAATTGGAAAAAATTATTCAACCCAATAACCAGTTGGTTGGTCAGTCCTCAATATTAACTTGGAATATTTAGTCTTTGCAAAAGCTTTTCTTATTCTGGTTCTCTCTTCCAGCGTCGGAATAACATCATTCTCTCTCAAACAATTTGCATAACTATCTCTGTCTTTGGTGTAAAACATACACAACCATTTTGCTTGCTCCATTAAATCTTTCAATACAGAATTATATCTCAGTGAAATGACAAAACACTGATTGTTTGGCGTGGCGACCAGAGAATGCCAACTCTGATAACATATCTTTTTTCTTTGTTAATTCTTTTGTGGCTGAGCAATCATCAATGATGTATAATGTGGGCTTGCCAGCATATTTATTGAAAAATAAACCGACAGTTTTTGTAGCATTTCTTTACCATTGCTTACGGGATTGACAATTATTATTTTTTTATCTTTTGGGTTTCTTACATTTCCTATCCAGGATCTATTTTTATAAGCCTCGTTCCACTCTATGGTTGGACACAATATAATTATATGTTCAAAAACTCCAACATACTCTTTTTCAAGTATGTCAAGAACAAACTCTGTCTTACCGCAGCCTGTCTGACCACAGATAATGGCACTGTGGGGATATTTAGGATATTTTTGTTTGTGCAAACTAGTATCGTACTTCTTTGAATCTTACATCTTCGAAATTGATTTGCGCGTCTTGTATTATATATAGATAAATATTTAAAGGTTGATCTGCATCTGCTTTTTTATTTATTAGTATCGTTATGCCTTCACTGCCGTTTTCTAATTTTCTTCCACTGCCATATAATAAATTGTCATCACATGTTCTAAGGTCAAGCCACAAAGCATATGATTTTGTCAGATAAGTGTCAAGAGAAACATAGGTAAAGTTTAAGTCCCTCGCTACTATTTCTGTCTCTTTGTTTCTTTTTGATGTCAAGGCAAAATATTTGTTGATTTCATCCCAATGTTGATATGCCTTCATGCCCTGACTATACAACTGATTTGGTACACCCTCTATTGTCATTTCAACCTTTTCAATCTTTGGGTTGTAAAAGGATTCCGTGTTTGTTTTTTCTGGGTCTTCAAACAGCATTAAAATACCTTTCATGCTTTTTGCTGGTACATTAATGTTGATATTCCAAAGGGTATCAGATTTGTTTACTATTATTTTTCTATGTCGCAAGATACGATCATACATAAATACTATCTTACCATTGATTTGCTGTCTTATTTGTCTGGCTAATTCAACATCACTAACCATATCAAATTCCAAGCAGATATTTTTTATTGTATAAGATGCATCAGCATCACTGCTTTTGATAACTTTGTTATAATCGTTAAACGTTAATTCATATTCTAACCTATCACCAAGCCCCGCTTGATAAAATGGCATATGACTTTCTAACATTTCACAGTCCAGTGGAATACAAAATCTATTTCCATAAGCTGCTGCTACAGCTTCATCCTCAGCGTCCGAGGAAGCATCTCCCGCGCCAACTCTATGTTCTAGCATGTTTGCTTTATCAACACCTTGGTAAGCTATGTTTACTCGTTCGGTAGGGCTTTTCCATAAATCTACATAACTGTGATATATATCACTGTCATCTATTGACATGACTTCATTGCCACTTATTCTTATTGTCATTTTTTTCACAATTGCTCTACCCAGATTCTGGTATAGAGTAGCGTTGGCGTCTGTTCTGCTTTTAAGTTCTATTTCAAAGGCAAGACGAGCAGTACGTGGAACTATCACATCATTAGTACTTAGATTTGGAAATCTTACAAGCAGTTGCTGGTTTTGGTCTATTGTTGATGGATTATTAGTTTTTACTACACTTGTGCGGATGCCCTTGGCACCATGAGGCTCTCTTAGTTTTCTATGAGGGTTGAGTTTGTTTCCGTTAGCTGACATTGTTTTTTTTTTTTAAATATATTTTTTAAAATTAAATAAAATAAACATGGCTGAGGGTGGATATGACAATACTATGTTTGATCCAGATGATTATGATGAATATTATGATGATGATCTACCAATGGTGCCTGATGAGCCTGTTCTTAGAAGTCTTCTTAATCAAAGCGACCATATTGCTGACCTTAGGGGAGAGCTGGCAGAAGCCACACTTAAAATATACAAAAAAAATCTTGTAAAATCCTTTTATAATGAAATAGAAAATCGATATAAGATGGCACCGGACAAAATGGATTATGACCAGTTTAAAGTATCAGCTAATGGCAAAACATTATACTGGGTTGTTGGTGATAAAAAAAATAAGAATAACTGACAAACAAGGTTCTTTTACATTTCTTTCCCTTGGTTCTTTGGCGAATGAATATAACAGGGTTATTGGTTCTGGGGGAACAAGGGGAACAATGGCGGTAAGACAATTTTTGAATTTGCCGGAGTACGACAGTAAAACAAAATTATCACAAAAAGCTCGACAAGTATTGGAGAGCACAAGAAACGATTTACCAGATAATGTGGATGCTATTCCATTACAAGTTTTTTTCACATGTTATTGATAACACAGCACAGTCAATGGAAAGTGCTCTTTATGACTGGGATGTGGATGAGCGTCCTGATGTTGAAACACAAACAAATATAGACAAGCGTGAAATGGATGGAATAGTAAAAGCGATGACAACTGTCAAGGAAAAACTCACCAATAACTTAGCAAAACTCACACAACTTGATAAAGACATAACAAGAGAAAAACAAAAGTTAGAACAAGCTAAGACTGATAATGATGAATTCCAGATAAAGAGAATTAGCGATCGCATCAAAGACCTTGAAGTTGAAAGAGGTGCAAGAATGGATGTCATCAATGAGAACAGAAAAGCTTTTCGTAACCAAGTAAGCAGGATAAAAGAAACAATAAACAAAATGTTAAACGAGGATACAACTCTTGGTGAGAGGATCAAAACCTTGTTTAGGGAGCAAGGTATTACTATTGTTAGTATCCTAACTGCATTTGGTATGATTCTTGGGGTGATAATTAATTCTATTATTCCCACATCAATTGCTGCGCCAACTCCAACTCCAACTCCAAAACCTGATCCATCAAGTGTAAAAGACTGGATAAAAAAACAACTACTTAATCTTGGTAAACTTCTTGCCAACCTAGCTGGTAAAGCTGCTGCAGTACTTCCAGGAGTTATTGGTGCAATAGTATCATGGCTTTTATCTGCAACAGGTAATGCTATTAATTGGCTTGGTAACAATCTATGGGCTTTGCTTATGTTTGTTTCCGGGTTGTTGTATGTGGCAGCCAAAGAGTGGTTTAGTAAATCTCGTAAATAAGTAATGCAGCAAAACCTTTTACTATAGTACCAACAATTATAGTTGTTTTGTTATTTTCGTGTTCAATCGCTATTTTTTGTATTTCTGGTGGGTTATGCTCCACAGTTTTATGTATTGATTTATCAAAGTGAGAATGTTCCGGTAAAAATTTCTTTGTGGTGGTGCCTTGAAAAGATTGAACACTTTTTGGTGGTACTGGTTTTATATTTACATCATTATTCAATCCTAATGCTTGTGCATCGGTTGCTATTACAATTTCATTATTGTAGTCTTGTATTGTTCCAATTCTTAATTCCATGTCACTTGGAGACATGTACAATCCACTTCCATAGACAAAATTTACTTTACTTCTTGCATATTTTAAGGTGTTTTCATATCTTGAAATTTGACTGGGCAAGTCGATGGGGCTATTTATTGCGTCCTCTACATTTGCTAAAAATTGTTTTTGAGCATCAAATGCCGTTCCAGTTCCAAGTATATCAGTTCTTGTTTGTGATTGCGAGCCAAGAATTGCCCAGCAGTATGTTCTTATGCTGTCATTGATTCTTTCTACTCCAGCTCTTGTAAATCCCACAGAATTATCTAGTATAAAAGTAGACCAGCTGTTGTCTGCTTCAGATCCTTGTGCAATGTAATCAATGTGATATGTTTTATCACTCTCATAAACTGTAAAACTCATCGTCTTGTTGTCGTATACAGTATTTATCAAAGGATGATAACTAATATTTGTCCAGTAATTATAAATTGTTCCTAGACCATCATTATAGCTTTGTTTCTGTCTCCAGTCTGAATTTAAGTCAATGTTAAACTCCTTGCATATTCTCTCGTATGCGTTTCGGTTATATGTGTTATTAAACGCATTCCAATTTGAGTCTTGCGGCATTGCTACACTCATCTCAAATAATATTCTTCTGACTTGGTAATAGACATGAAATCGAAATAACGAACCAACCAAATGATCAGCTTTTAGATGATTGTTAAAATCAATGCCACATCCAGTTGTCGCACACCAAATAGCAAAATTCAACTGATTCTGCCAAAATGACATCCAATATGTTCCCCAGCTTTGGACTATAGCATCTGATTTAATGATGCTTTAAAGCCTTTACCGTTTGATTTAATGACTATGTTTTGATTTATTATATCTAACACTTTTTTGATAAAAGTATTTGAATAGTGAGCATCTGGATTATATTTGAATTCTTTAGAAATCATTTTTATTTGTGTTTTTATATATATTAAAAAAAATGTTTCATACAATTTCAAACATAGACAACTCTATTAACTTACAACAGTATATCGATAATAAAAATGGAGATAAGCGCGTTGGATTAAAGAGTTTTACATACACTATCTGTTGGTATAATATTAATCATGAAACCATAAAGACAAGAAACCCAGATAAAATAGAACATTTAGCAGGTGGACTCTATAACTTTCAAGACTTGGCAGAAACGTTTAAATTGCTAAATGAAAATATTATCCTGGATATTATTGTCCAAATTGGCTTCAGCATTATAATTACGCCAATAGAGATACGAATGTCAAGCGGTCTTTCAAATATGCTGGGATTCAAGGACAGAAAATGGTTGAAAGGTACTAATTTGGGAGATTACCTAATTGATTTAGCTCCTTATAAACAGCTATATGTTCATCTGGAACAAGTTAATACGAGTAGTAATTATTTCAATGGCGCACCAAGCACTATTATAGGGGTTGTACCTGTAGTAAATAAGCAGTATGGAGGTATTGTATATACACATTTTTATCCTAAATATCACTGTCTTTCGGGTGGTACAATTACTGAATTAAAAATAGAAGTCAGAGATGAGTATGGCAACAAAATAAATAATCACGGTTTGCCTATGAGTTGTGTTTTAGAAATTATTTAAAAAATATATTTTTATAAAAAAAACAATGAGTATATTTGGACCAACAAGACCTAAACAAGAGGCCCAAGAGGGCCTGTGGACGCTCTACTGGCTAACACGGCTCTTTTAACATCAATGAAGCGAGTGACTGCCATTTACGTTTTTTTGAAAGTTTCGGGCAAAAAACAGCTTTTTAACTAAATCAAGGGGCATAACTAAAGAATCTGGTAAAGTTTGGTAAAGATCAGATGAAAAATGAAGGCCGTACCATATTAACGAGGCAAAATATAGCATTTTTAACTAAATCAAGAGCCATAACTCTTCTGTTACTGGTCCGACTGATCCAACATAGAGCTAAAAAAAAAAAAAAAAAAAATATGAAAAAGGAGTAATTTCAAAAGACAAAAATAAAAAAAAATAAAAATAATAATAATTAAAAAAAAAAAAAGATTAAAAAAAAAATAAATAAATAAAAAAATAATATATATATTTAAAATAAAATTAATAACAATATAAAAAAGACAGTCGTAAAATCTGGTAAAGTTTGGCAAAGATTTGGTAAAGATCAGATGCAAAATGAAGGCCCTATCATATGACGAGGCAAATTATAGCATTTTTAACAAAATCAAGGGCCATAACTCCGCTGTTACTGGTCCGACCTGGTTGGTTGTCGAACTTGATCAAGCTTTCATAGACATTAACAATCTGATGAAGCTTGGTAAAGATCGGATGAAAAATGAAGGCTCTATCATCTTAACGAGGCAAAATATATCATTTTGACGTAATTCAAGGGCCATAACTCTGATGTATCTGGTCCGATATAGCTGGTTTTTGAACTTGTTCGAGCTTTTATTGATATTAACCATCTGATAAAGTTTGGTAAAGGTCGAATGAACAATGAAGCCCCTATAGTCTTAGCGAGGCAAAATATAGCATTTTTAACTAAATCAAGGGCCATAACTCCGTTGTTTCTAGTTCTTTATGGTTGGTTTTCGAACTTGTCCAAGCTTTCATTAATATTAACAATCTGATCAAGTTTGGTAAAGATCGGATGAACAATGAAGCCCCTATCGTCTTAACAAGACAAAATATAGCATTTTTAACTAAATCAAGGGCCATAACTTCGCTATTACTGGTCCGATATGGCTGTTTTTCAAACTCGTTCGAGCTTTCAACGACATTAACAATCTGATAAAGATTGGTAAAGACCAGATAAACAATGAAGCCCCTGTCGTCTTAACGATGCAAAATATAGCATTTTAACTTAATCAAGGGCTACAACTCCGCCGATACTAGTTCGATATGGCTGGTTTTCGAACTTGTCCGAGCTTTCATTGATATTAACAATGTGGTAAAGTTTGGTAAAGACAGGATGAAAAATGAAGGCCCTATCGTCTTAACGAGGCAAAATTTAACAATATAGCATTTTTAACTAAATCAAGGACCATAACTCCGCTGTTACTGGTCCGATCTGGCTGGTTTTCGAACTTGTCCGAGCTTTCATTGATATTAACAATGTGGTAAAGCTTGGTAAAGACAGGATGAAAAATGAAGGCCCTATCGTCTTAACGAGACATGAGTTAACAACGGACGACGGACGACGGACGGACGGACGGACGACGGACGGACGACGGACAACTCGGCATCCCATAAGCTCTGCTGGCCTTCGGCCAGTAGAGCTAAAAAACAGAAGACTTAGAGGCTTTGATAAATAATGTTCAAGATTTATATAGGCGAGTTGTGCCTTTTGTTAACCAGTTTAATCATTTGAAAAATAGAGTTGATAATCTTAAATATGGGATTATAACAATATTTGCAGAGGCTAAGGGTCCACTTGTATTGAATAGAATACTCTCATTTGGTAACGGTGGAGCAGAAACAAATGTGGGGCATGTAATGACACGCCGTGGACGGATTATGGGAATAGGTTTAGCAAGTGACCGATTAGTTGGTGACGTAACTGTAATAGTTTCTGTCAATGGTGTTGAACAACCAAATTATGGCATAACGCTTCACATTATCCCACGCAATCATGATAACTTTGATAGTCCTTTAGAAATTGGTGCTGGTTCTGTTATTAACTTTGTATGCAAGACTTCCAACGCTACCGCTATAAATACGGTGGTGTCATTATTAATTGAATTAATTTACTTTTTTATTTTAATAATAAAAAAATGAAGCAACCAACAGCACCAAGTATATATCCTGAGTTGCCAGTGGAAGACGGACAAAATTATAGATTACAAAAGATTTCTGAGATTGAAAAAAAGTTAATTACAGAGCGAGACACACGCAAGTCTCTTTATACAAAATATAAACGTGGTATTAATATCACAGATGCAATTGACACTACCTTGATATCTGCAGGTGTTATTATGGCTGGGATTGGATTTGTTGTTCCAGTCTTGTTACCTTTGGAAATAGCAGCAATAATATGTGGAGCTACAGGTGTTTGTATTAATTTTATCAGACGCAAGCTTAATGCAAAAGCTCAAAAACATTATGAAATAAAAACTTTGGCGGAGGCTAAGTTAAATAATATAAAGCAGTTAATATCAAAAGCGTTGAGAAATGCACAAATATCTGAGCAAGAGTTCAAGATGGTTCTGGATGAACTAGAGAGATACTATAATTTGAAACACGACATCAAACAAAAGAAACTTGAAATTAGTGAAGTTCAAAAAAAAGAACTAGTAGAGCAGGGAAGAAAGGAAGCAATGGCAACCTTACAAAAAAGTCTAAAAAGTGTGTGATAAATTGTTTTAGTAATGTGTATGAGTATGATCCACCACCTTTGTATTCAAGGTCGAAAATTGTTAATTTGAATGTAATTTTGATAATTATAAAAAAAAAATAAACTTGCAATCTTCACTACCCCTATTCTAAAAGGTTTACTTTCTGTACAACTAGGAATTCAGAAATTAAAAAAAAAAAAACTTGAGTAAGTAGGTACCATTTTGAAACTATAAAAAAAAATTAAACTTGCAATCTTCACTACCCCTATTCTAAAAGGTTTACTTTCTACTAGGAATTCAAAAATTAAAAAAAGAAACTTGAGTAAGTAGGTACCATTTTAAATTTTCATATTTGAGGTTTTTTATTTCTTGTACATACTTCTTTTTCAGATTTAAAAAAAAAAAACTTGAGAAAGTAGGTACCATTTCATATTTCAAAAAGGTAAAAAATTAAAATGACAAGACGACAGAACGAAAAGACGACAGAACGACGGAATGAAAAGACAACAAATGCATCGCGAAAAGACAACAGAAAGACAAGATGACAAGACAACAGAACGACAGAACGACAGAACGACAAGACGACAGAAAGAAAAGACGACAGAACGAAAAGATGACAAATGCATCGAGAAAAGACGACAGAAGGCCTAACGAAATAACAAAAAAACGACAATATCAAATGGCGTCTTTTCGCGGCTGAAGTGTCGTCTTTTCGCGTGGCGTTCTGTCGTCTTTCCGCCCTTTAAATGTTGTCTTTTTGTTCTGTCGTCTTTTCGTTCTGTCGTCGTATTTTCGCGGCGAAATAACGAAACGACGACAAATGGCAGAAATCAGCCACCATATATGTATCTTTCTGTCATATAGGTGTTAGTGTGTATGACGTTTAAAAGATGTATAACTGTTATTGTGCGAGAAATTGGCTAAATTAAGAGAATGTAAAACATAGGTCACGGTCATTCACACTGACCTTCTTAAGGGTTGAACACGTTGCTGTCATGTAGAGATAAGTGTGTATCATGAACGTGTTGTAATTTGTTTGACTTTGGTAGATCTGTCTGAGTAATGAACTTAATATCATTCATGTTGACCAACTTTTGGTAGAAACATACTGCTGACGTTAAAATTTGTGAAGTTTGAAAACTCTACGAATTAAGGTGCCTAAAAATGGACTTAAACAAAATCTTGAATGTAAACTTTAAATTAAAGTAACAAAAAGAGAAAAATATGGCCAGGTAATTCATACTAACCTACTTTTGATAGCAATTTGTATACTACTGTTACGAAGATGTAAACATGTGCGACGTTTTAAAGCTCTACAACTTACGATGTCTTAAAGCTACATCTTACGATGTCTTAAAATGAACTTAAGAACAATCTTGAATGTACATTTTGATGTAAAGTAGCAAAAATAGAAAAGTAGATCAAAGTAATTCATATTGACCTACTTTTGATAGAAACTTCCATACTGCTGTCATGTAGATGTAGACATGTGTGAAGTTTGAAAGATCCACGCGTTCTGGTGCCTATGAAATGAATTTAACAAAACACTTGAAAGTATTAATTGAAAGTATAATGTCTTATTGATGAGAAGGACGGACGGACGTATTGACAAGGGTAACTATATAGTTGAATCAACACTTCCAGTTTAAGCGGCCAGGTCAAAGGTTATAGGGAAAAAACCGCTTATATCATTGAAAAATTCAACGTCACTTTCTGTTTTACCGGCGTTGAAAACAAAAGTACCCGCTCCGCGAAAATTCAAATAAATTGATTTTAAAATAGTTGGTCAAAACAATTACTTTTATTGAAATGGTATAGTTTTATTAAAAGAACAAAACATTTTTAATGGGGAAAATACATAGAAATACAAACAGGCAAATCTAATAAGAAGACAGAAAGAATGAGAAGGGAAAAAACAACAAAAGAAGAGGAAATAAATTAAATTGCATTTTCTGGTGATCATGACATAAGTTTGTTGTTATAAACAGTCTCGACTTTAGAGTGTCTTTTTTACAGACATTATATCTACTTTGTGTACTTGTGAGCAGAATGAGGGGTGGGTGGGTGGCCCGGATTGGGGAGGGGATGGAAGAAGATATAAAGGTGTAGATATATAAGATAACTGATCTGATAGTGACAGGAACTAAACAAATACCTTACACGTGCAGGTTTATGTAAAAGATAATTCAACATGAAGATATGGAGCTAGCTGAACAATACTTTTCTGAAATAATTATGTAATTGTGTAATACATTTTCAGAAAAAGAGATAGTGTTATAGTATAGGTTATATATTTAGAAGCTTCTAAATATATTATCCATACTATAGCACTATCTCTTCTTCTCTCTATCCTTTCTCTATTCTATTGTAACAAGGGCCTGTGCTTTTCAGAGAATAGTCATTTAAGATACACAGTTTGTTTCATTCTGTTTAAATAACTGTAAACTGTTGTTATGAAGTCAGCTGACACTAAATAAGCAAACTAAATGAAGATTGCCTTCTTTCAGTTTGCTGCAACAAAGCATTAATGATACAGTTTAGTACATTAAATCTATATTACCGTGGCTTGAAAAGAAATCAACTTCCTTCAAATGTATTCAATATTTATATATATATTCAACATGTTGCATGTTGGCTGTATGACACTGATTTTACCACAATTAAAATATCTAAAAATAATACTTCATTAAAATAATAAGATATTGATATTAAAATAAGACTGAGGTAGGTTTTACATCGGGTTAAAAAAATTCTGGCTGAATTCAATGTAGATCTACATTATTATTTATTATATTTGCATTTGTGAAAATTAATTGACTTGACTATTGATGACAATATGAATAGTAGCTAATGGATAGGCTACATATTAAATACATATGAATGGTTAAACAGCAATTAAACTATATAAACATTATCTGTCTACAGTCTTCCTTGAGTCTCTTTACACATGGTCCTATATTTAAAGGTGTATATTAGAAATTTCAGATCTAAAAATAAAAGTCAAGCATTAACATGAAGTAATATATTTTTGGGTGTGTTTTCACTTTGGTGTTGAATTTATGTCTCTTATTTTACTTTTTACCTGTTTAATGTAGCCCCCAAATATGATTTAACATATTAACTTGGTTTGATTCATATTTACATGAAAAATTGTACCATCCAAATACAGATACCCTGCATTAATTATTGTATATGCCTGAATAAACTGTTTTCCTGACACTAAATAATACATTGAACCCATAAATGATCTGACTAGTTTTTTTTCTTCAAGTCATTATGTGTAGTATTTGTGGCATGTGGTTGTCTGGTAAAAATATTTTCAAATGTTCAATTTTGTACTTTTAATAGGAAATTAATGGCACTTATATCAAATGACATTAGCCTTTATCAGAGTGAGTCTCTCTCAGGGGCGTAGCTTTGTTGAACCGTAAATTTCACAGAAACGAATTCTTCCCACGTGTGAGGAATTCGTGCGAATTCTTCGTGAGGAATTCGTGCGAATTCTTCACACATGTGAAGAATACGTGCGGATATTTCACAAAAATCGCACGAATATGTCACAAATTTGTGAAATTTACGTTTGGCATCTCTACCCCCTGGTAGAGCAAAAACGTATTTTTCACATGTTAAAAAAGCACGAAAAAAATGCAATAAATGATTGTTTAGACGAAAACGTCACATGTACATACAGATCGGCGAAAATATAACATTATTAGAAAAATAGGCGGTGCACAACACGACAGAACAGAACAAAACAAAACAGAACAGAGAATGGAACAGAATAGAATTGAATAGAATATAATAGAATATAGAATTCCCGTTAATGGTGTGCAGTTTTAACGGCAACAATGTATTAATTTGGCATGTGTACAGCTGTACGGTGTACGTTTTTGGTTTGTTTTCTCTCATACGATCCATTAGGAAGAGACGGCGAAGCGCGAAATAACTGAAATTTTGAATCGTGTTCTTCGCGCTTCCCCAGTGCGTCTTCGTGCTCCATCATCGTGTTTTCGTGCATTGCCTAAAGGCCGATGCTCAAAGCGGAAGCTGCGATGACGATGCGTGATGGTGCAATGGCGATGCGTGAAGGTGCGATGGCGTTGCGCGAATGTGCAATGGCGATGCACGAAGATGCGATGGCGGTGACCGAAGGTGCGATGGCGAAGCGCAAAGTGCGATGGCGTTGCGCGAATGTGCAATGGTGATGCGCGAAGGTGTAGCCGTCGCATCTGTTCGCTTCGTTATCGAAACATCGGGCTTCTATAGTCTTTTTTTATGATAGCAGACATGACAGACCTAACGACATGTATTGATAAAAATACTTTACATCATTTGGTCCGTTAAATGGGAGAGTTTTTATAACTTGGCGTTTGATGCATAAATAGCATAGAACAGTCGTAAAGGTAAAATCGCGCGACGTTTACCATATTTTAATGGTTACATATTTGTCCGTAAACGAAACAACTGAAAATATCAATACAGGAAAATCCTTTTCATAAAGGTTCAGTACCTACAAATATGTCCATACATGGGTGCCCCTGCTTTAGTGCGACCTTGACATTGAAGGTAGCCGCCTGGCAGTTGCACGCTTGTGTTATGAGGAATAAATGTGTCATGAGTAATTTGAAAATCGGTCTATGTATGTGGAATATACAGAGCGGACACAAATGTCCATACACACTCTATGACATCTAAGCGCCCAGCGACATTGACCATAAATATAGCCGCACCATTGTTTTATATGAGGAATAATTGTGCGAAAATTATGGAGCCGACATGACATTTCGGACGGACAGGCGCGGACGGACAGATTAACACATTTATGACCTTGAAGGTCAAGATCACAGTGACCCAGTTTTGGCACCCAACATCTCAGCATCCCAATATGTATCGACATACCAAATTTGGTACTTGCATGTGCTGTATTATATGAGTTATTGCTTGCCAAACCAATAGAACAATCATTGCTAAATCAGGGGCGCATAACTCTGCTTTTAAGCAAAAGTTTAACTTGACCAAATGCAATATGACATTTTTGCTAAATCGAGGGCAATAACAACTCTGGCGTTTCTAGCCCATACTCGATCTGACCGAGATCTTATAGTCATACACATTCTGTCCAAATATTATTAAGATTGGTCTTGAAATAAAGCCTCTAGAGTGTTAACAAGATCAAATATAGTTTCTTGCTAAATCAAGGAAAATAACTCTGGTGTTACTAGGCCGATATGACCGAAACTCGAACTTGGCTTGCATTTTATAAACATTCACATTCTATTTTAATATGATTCAGATTGGTCAATAATTGACTTTACTGTAGTGTGTTAACAAGGTAGAATATGGCACTTTTGCTAAATCATGGACCATGACTCTGGTCATACTTGTACGAAGACGCGTGAAGAATTCGTTTCTGTGAAATTTACGGTTCAACATAGCTTCCTATAGGCCTATAGACACTTTTTTCTGAGAAATCGAAAAAAAAAAAATCGGAGGCCTAGGAGGGGAACTGTATACTAGTACTTCGTGTTAATATAAATAACATTAAATTACTTTAAATGTTTTCAGCTTCTTTTTAATTATAAGATATATAATTTACGGTAAAAAGTAAGGATATTGATACTCTTATAGACATATTCACCGGTACGAAATATACGCCAAAACGCACCTCCGACAGTTTAGCTGAAAACAAATTTTTGTTCCATAGTGATCTATACCTACCGAAAAATCACGTTTTTCGAAGCATTTTGACTTGTCACAGAAAAACAGTTTGATCGAATTGTTTTCGGTTTTCGGTTTCGAGAACGACATACATCTGCGGTTCCAAGCAACCCAGGTTTGTAGATAATTCTCTGAATTTGGCCAGTGAAATAATTGATGAAAACAGTTAGGTACTAAATGTTGACCAGATAGTTTCAAACCATGTCTATAACTACGATACTCTGGGACATTTTTTTCAGGAAAACTTAAAATATGTTTGTTTTCAACAAATAACAAGAAAAAGAAAAAAAAAAGTTTATTAATTTATTTTTTTAAAATTTGTTTAGTTCCCAACACCGATACAGCCATCAGTGCTACGAAACATATGGACAATTTTACAATATTAGCAACGGCTATCACTTAAAAAGGGTTTATTACGATTTGTTTTTATATAATATATCAGTCAGAAACGTGAGAAATGGTTCCAAATGTAATATACAAATTCAAAAGCGAATAGATAATTGGCGTAACTTCAAATTTGACAGTTCTGAAGTGGTAAGGACAATCTACCATTTATCACGAAAACAACACTATTATCAAGATTAATTTATATTTGTATCGTTTAATAGACAAACAAATGATAGTAACTCGCAAAAACAATTATAAATGCGAGCAAACGTGATTAATACAACACTCATTAACCATAGTGTTTACATTGGTTACGTGTGAAGTTTTTCCACTATGACCTTTGACCGATGACACCATATTGGATTTTTTTACGCAAGTGTTGATTGGTCTATATAAGCGCAGCTCTGTACTTACTAGTAACAAACACTGAATTTAAATTTGGCAAAATTTGATGAAAATCAGAAGCAGTTATTGCGTAAAATACCAAAAAATCTTTTATTTAGACATAATCAAGTACAATACCTGTGTAATGCACACATAACTGTTTTTCATTGTCAAAATTGTTATTAAAACAAATCAAAGGACAAGACATTATAAAACAAAACTTCAAAACACAGTTTGCGAAGCTAGAGGTTATAAAAGCGTAAATGAGTCTCCATGCCCCTTCCATAGTAAAGTTAGAATGTTGACAACCTCAGGCTGTTAAAAACTCAGACCTGATTAGAATTCTGGGAAACTTACTTTATCATGAATGTTGACAACCTCAGGCTGTTAAAAACTCAAACCTGATTAGAATTCTGGGAAACTTACTTAATCATTTAAATAAACATGTCTGCTATTAAACAACAACAAGGAAATAGGGGGTTTAATACCTTTTAAGAAACATTTCTTCAGCTGTAAACTAACATCGGGTCAAAGGTCAAAGCTATGTTTACCCCTTCCAATCTACTTTCACTTCTAAAATTTATATAAAAAACTGTCAAAAACATGATGAGCTCCTCTGATGAGACAAGAATGCTCAGGATGGACTCTTATAATCTCAAGTTTATAAAGTTTCCTTTTAAAAAGGAACGGCTTTCCTTTTTTAATAGATGTAAAAGTGGTGTGTGGGTACGAGATGAAACCGAAGACACATGCATTGCCTTGATGAAAAGAAGCAAACAGAGAACGCATTTCGTGTTGAAACTTTAAAATACCTGAGCGGGTGCTGAAGTTGAAGATTCCGCCATGTTAATACGCAGCTGCGCAAGTATTCCGAAGAATCCATAGTTTAGCGAAGGTAAATTATATTGAAACAGCTATATGTTTTAATTTAATCTCGATAGATTGACTGCCAAAAATATGGAACACGCATATTGACAATATAAAAATTACATTGTTTCATTAAAAAAAACAGGGAATGGTCTTGGAATATCAATTTAAATAAATCGATACAAACATCTCAACCCTATCTCCAGAAGTAGACCGTTCCTTGGAGGTAATACTTCTGAAGAATCCATAGTTTAGCGAAGGTACATGATATTGAAACAGCTATATGTTTTAATTAACTCTCGATAGATTTACTGGCAAAAATATTGACTATATGAAAACTACATTGTTCCATTAAAAAAGGTGAATGGTCTTTGAATCTAAATTTAAATAAATCGATCAACACCTATCTCCAGAAGTGGACCCTTCCTTCAAGTTTTGAGCAGGGAACCGGTTACACCCTGTTTAGTTTTGAGCAGGAAACCGGTTACGTCCTTTACAAAACCGACATCAAAACATAGGCTAGCACCCGAAGGTGCAAGCCAAAAAGGGTTTACGTCCATAACGTTTTTCAGGTTGAATATCTCACAGTTTCGACAACGTGTTAAAATATGCTTTACCATTAAATGTTTTGAAAGACGACTAGTCCAATCAAATAATAAAACGAAGTTCGTCTGACTAATGTAAACAGCGAATTATGAGTCCCCCACAAATGTAACCACCTATCTGAAAAATGCACACGCAAAACACCCTCCTTGCTCTTAAAACACTAACAAGTTTCATACACACAAAATACATATGTCTAGGCGTGACACACGCGCACACCCCCTCTCGTACCGTTTATCATCTGTTGATGTCTAATGTGATGTTGTTGTTCGCTAATCTCCATAGTCAGCGGACGTATTTACCACTTACATTTCAAATATGTAAATTACGTTAGTACAATACATTCTAATTTATAACCGATACAAAGGAGAATCGTTCGCTTACATGTGGCACATTTGATATACGAGAGGGGTGATTAGAAATAAACTTAACAAAAGTTATGTTAACTTTACTTTATTGTGCTAGGTATGTTTTTAAGAAAATGTATATTTCTATGGTGAGTTCAATCTCAATGTTGATTACGATTTCTATGATGATTACGTTAACATCAAGTGACGTTGTGTTTAAATGCAACGTTTAAATGTTGAAATAAGAAAACAATAAGGATATAAAAAAACATTACTGTAGCAGACATTGAGATTAAAAAAACATTAGTTGCTGATGATGCAACTTCCTTAACTGATGGATCAAAAGAGTCATTTGAATACTTATTTCATACTTTAAATTGGATTCATCGTTTATCTAGTTTAAGGCTCAACACCTCGAAATGCAGTGTTTAAAGAGTAGGTACACTTAAAAACAGTCAAGTACAATGTTAAGAAAATCGAAAGTTTTCATATTCATCTGAAAAAGCTCTTGGAATGGTTTTTAATACAAACAAGATTGATATTTTAAACTTAATCTGGATCCTAAACTTGTACATTTCAAAAAACGTTTCAAATCTTTGGCAGCATAGACAATTAACCCTGTTTGAAAAAGGTACAGTTTTAAAAACATTAGCTCTTCCAAAGTTAATATATCTAGCCGTCTTACCCGATTCACCAAAAGAAACAAGCAAATTAACGATAGTATGTTCAAATTTGTATGGGATAATGAACAGAGCAAAATTAAACAAGTCACACGTATACAAGATTATGAGAATAGGGGTATTAAAATGATTCATACAAACATGTATATACTCTCTTGAAGCCAGCTGGATAAAAAGATTAGTGGATAATACAGCCGGTCAATAGAAACAAATATATTTGTATGAATTAGTAAAAATATGGAGGAATCACACCTTTTGAATGCAACATTGACAAAAGCGATATCAAAAAGATGTTTTAAAAAACATATTTTTACAAAATATACTTAGTGCATGGGAAAAATAAATAAACCTGCTGAAGATGTAACAGTAAGCAAATGTATAATATTGTATAACTCGAACATAAAAGTAAATGGCAAACCACTAGTTCATAGAGACTGGTTTTATAAGGGTATACATTATTTTGAACACATATATGACCTTAGATTTAAACGATTTTACAATTCTGAATTATTTGCTTACCTATATGACATAGAAAATTTTCTCAAATATACATCATTAATATCATGTTCAATTTCAAAAATAAAATGAAAAAGGTAAAGGTCGGATGAAAAATGAAGGCGCTATCGTCTTAACGAGGCAAAATATAGCCTATTTAACTAAATCAAGAGCCATTACTCCGCTGTAACTGGTCCGATCTGGCTGGTTTTCGAACTTGGCTAGTCTAGTAGAGTTAATAGAAATTTAAAAAAAATAAAGAAATAAAAACATTAAAAAAAAAAAATTAAATAAAAATAATAATAATAATGAAAAATTAAATAATAATAATAAATAAAAAAAGAAAATAAAAAATCTGGTAAAGTTGAATAAAGATCAGATGAAAAATAAAGGCGCCACCGTATTAACGAGGCAAAATATAGCATTTTTAACGAAATCAAGGGCCACAACTCCGCTGTTACTAGTCTGATCCGACTGGTTTTCGAATTTCTCCGAGCTTTCATTGATATTAACAATCTGGTAAAGTTTGGTAAAGATCGGATGAAAAATGAGGGCCCTATCGTCTTAACAAGACAAAATATAGCATTTTTAACTAAATCAAGGGCCATAATTCCGCTGTTACTGGTCTGATCTGGCTTGTTTTCAAACTTGTCCGAGCTTTCATTGATATTAACAATCCATTAAAGTTTGGTAAAGATCAAATGAAAAATGAAGGCCCTATCGTCTTAACGAGGTAAAATATAGCATGTTTAACTAAATCAAGGACCATAACTCCGCTGTTAGTTTCAGATCTGGCCGGTTTTCGAACTTGTTCCGAGATTTCATTGATATTAACAATCTGATAAAGTTTGGAAAAGATCAGATGAAAAATGAAGGCCCTATCGTCTTAACGAGACAAAAGTTAACGACGGACGACGGACGGATGGACGACGGACAGCTCGCCATCCCATAGGCCAGCAGAGCTAAAAATAAAAGCCATAGAAATTATCATCCATGTGAAGATGAGTCAAACTGGCCCAGCGGTTTATGAAAAGTCGTTTAAGGAGAAGTTAACGATCGAAAGGTGACGGACGACGGACGGACGACGAACACAAAGCAGTCACGATAGTTGCTCACTTTGAGCCTTCGGTTCAGGTGAGATAACAACTCGGGTTTCGGGAATAGACTCAACCAACCCAAGTATTTTGTTTTAACTCTGTTAATGTATATATATATATATATATATGGTTAATGGGACGGCCAGTGTTTTGGCATAAGAAAAACAAACACATTCTGAACTTCTTCTCACAACCCTTTACTAGCAAGTTATATTTATTAAAAAAATAATTGTATAATGAGTATTCAGTGCTGACATATAAGAGATTTAACGGGTTCAAAATAGTCCATGTTATAGTTTAAGTCGGAGAGTCTATGAAGTAGTTCAGTGTATGTGAAAATAAGCAGATGACCAAAAGACAGATATGTTATCTGTATTTTGGTCATCTGCTTATTTTCACATGCACTCTATGTAATTTGGGCTTATAAATACGTCAGTTTCAGATTATCTAATATAAGCAAACCAGTTTGTAAGGAATGACGGCAACTCGAGTAAGACATATTTACTGTGTTTTAAATTAATTATTGTTTCATGACTAAAACGTTCAATATTACAAATATTTCAGTATTATATTACAATAAATCGCTTATTGACATATTATTTTACAGCTAATTAATATATTAATTGAGTAGAATTAATAAAACAATATTTTTTAAAAAAATAAAGAATTTTGATTTCGGTCTTGATAGGAAAATAACATGTATGTTTACAAGAGTTCAACATACGATTTCATATTTAAATCAGCTTTCTGTGTGTTTGTTTCAGTGATGGAACTTTCTGCAAAGCTACTCTGGTTTTTTTGTGTAGTTCTTCAATCTACATGTACATGTACGTATATGATATTATGTCTCATATCATAAAAATGCTCCACAAAGTTCATAAATGACGTATTGATACGTTATGTGTATTATAGCCATTGTACTTGGTATCATCAATGCTTGTTCATTTAATTACAAATATTTAAAACATACTGCTAGATGATGAGTTTATATGCTGAGTAGAACCCGTAATGCATACCTCCCGCAGTCCGTAAGAATCGAGACTTTTTCGTAAAAGCTGTCAATGAATGTTTTCCAAAACCAAGAAACAGAGCTAGGGTGTCACTGATATTGTATTCAATAAATTACAGAAAAAAACATTTCCTCAAAAAAAAAAGAAAATATCAAAAATGAAAATAAACATGAAAAAATGTGTTAACTCATGTGTATATATTCTGTACCGTGTCTATTACTATGCATGTATCATAACATTGCTTATACCGTATAAAAAAGTATGAAAGGAAAATGAATCTGGAAATCGTCGAACACGTTTTGATTAAGACTGTCCATGAACGGTAGTGAAAAGTGATAGCTTTGAGCCACCCCGAAGATGGTATGCATATGACGGTGAACATGGAACCTTCAATGATGTGTTTTCACACCATTCCTTGGACAGCGGCTTATTGTCCCAGTTTCTAGCAAAAAGTTTTGCCCTAAACGAGAAAACAATGGGCAAAATAAACAAAATGGAATTTAGCTGGAGCAGAGGTTAAGAAGCCTACGTAGCACAGGTAACAGTTAAAATACTAAATTATAAGCAGGCAACATATCCTAAGGGTAATTAACAATACTCAGAACCTAAACAAACGTATTTGAGAATGTACCACCGATATCCGTAAATATCGGGCTCAGCGATCTCCAAATATCTGAATAAATAACAGTCCTAATTGCAACCACGGGGAGACGTTTTACCGCCGCACATGAACTATTTGTCATAAAGTGCTCAACATTTACAGATGTATGTACAGTTAATATCCATAGCCGTAGCCAAATAACCTCTATTTCTTTGTCTGTTTTGCTAGATTGCTTGGACTGTTATCAGTGCAGCGGAGAACGCGATATTTCTGACTGTCATCAGGTTGCTACATGCCCAAATGACCATGTAAATATATACCTTCTTATCTTGCTATTCATTTACTTGCCACGGGATACGTAATACCTCTAGTATGCTATTATAGTAACAATTTAAAAACAGCTATAAGCAGGTTTAATAAGAAGAAATATAAAAAGATCGGACAGGAACAATTATTTTTCGGAGATAACACAGTAAATCGTTAGGCACTCGTAACTCTCATCTAAGGAATATTCTGTTTTTTGTTCTGTTCTGAGTTGCAAAAAGCGTAAACTTTGGTTTAACTTTTAGCTCTGTTATACTGAGTTGACGGGAGTTGGAGACAACAGGCAGTTCACTCTGGGATGTAGACCAAAGCAGGTGAGTATAACCAGTTATAACCAGTTATCATACGCTGGATTCAATTGTCAGTTTACTCCGGGATGTAGACCAAAGCAGGTGAATTCAATAAACAATTATCAAACGTTGAATGCAATTGCCACTTCACCCCGGAAGGTAGACCGACACTTTATATAACATCCAATGACCATCTGTCCTATATTGTTGTTCAGTAAGACTCCACCTGCTAGCACATGGTTTTAATCCTCGGTACAAACATTTTAATCGGAACATCCAAAGAGCCTCAATTAGCCTCAGTTCCGAGAAAAAATGTTATATATTGCGTATTCCGCGAATTCAAAATCTTTACTTGATACTCATAAAATGTGGATATAGTGCTCTCGCCAGTTTTAGCACGTGTTGTATGTATTGAGTCCTAGACTTAATTTTTATTTAACAGAATATTTACCAATCTTCAAATTGAGATTTTAATTAGGGGGTCATAAAATTATCTGAAATGAGCTGGTATCTATCAATTACATGTTTTGTGCAGGACATACACACACGAGATACAATCATGTCCTCGTTATATATAAAAATATAGAGAAGTAAATGCTTTTATATCGTTTTAAGAACTTAAAACATGGCATTTAAATACACATAAGATAATTCAAAATTTAAATTGATGTAACCTAGGCTTTGTGTGGTATGTTTGTAGATTACATAACTACCAACTCAACATGTTGGTCCCAATCATTTGACAAAGTTCTTGGAAATATCTTTACAATATCTCTATGCAAACTTGGTTAGCACATATCTTTACTATTAAAAGTAGATATGAAAGTCGAACAAGAAATGTAGAATTCAAGGACCACAGCCAACCAAAAACATGCACACAATAAACAATAATTACAAAGTTGAAGTAAAGGCAAGATATGACATCAAGAAAACACAAGGGTTGACAATAGGGCTACACCTTGAAACGGTCAGGGATGGAAAAAAATGCCGCTTTTTAGGGTTTTAGGGTGCACCAGACCTCACTCGTACCCCATTATCATCCCAATAAAACGGGACAGTTTAAATAAATATTTACCTTGACAGGTTATAGTCACATCTATTATACATACCAAAATGCGGTCCTCTCTGACAAAACATGTTGCGCTGGGATAGTTAACGACATCTGTACGAAATCCTTCTGTTATACTGGAATGGAGTATTTAAAGGTGTTGATTTTATGTATTATTTTGTAATACAAAAAGAAGAAAATTGCTAAAGTGATGTTCTCTGGAGTCTTGCAACACCACTCGTAACCACCTATACAGACTATTGTGAGATCATGCAGATATACCATATACAAGCTTCCAGAACACGTTACTGTATTCATAACACTGTGCTACGTGTAAACACAAGATAGCCCGCCTATAAAATGATCATTTATGCACAGTTACATAAATAGTAGCCATTGTAATAACCTAACAATATGATGAAAGTAATTGTAGGAAGGTGCTAACTAATATTTCAAAATAGAGCTTTACAGAAGAATTCTATAAATTCTACTGGTCAGATATCGGACACATTGTCCTACGGTCAATTAATTATGGCTTTACCAAGGGGCAGTTGTCTATTTCTCAAGGATCCCAAAAGGAGACAAGGATACATTATATCTAAAGAATTGGAGTCCGATATCTCTTTTAAATGTGTCTTATAAGTTAGCTACTGCATGTATAGCTAGAAGTTTAAAGCTTGTTTTACAATCTTTAATTCATAAACATAATAAAGATCAAACTGGTTTCTTAGCTGGGCGGTATATGGGTGAAAATACTAGATTAGTATATGATATTATGATTTATGCTGAAAAATACAATTTACCTGGGCTACTACTTCTAAAGCTTTTGACTCGCTCGCGTGGAACTTTATTTCCAAGTACTGGACTTTTATAATTTTGTTCCTGTCTTTGCAAGATGGATAAAGGTATTTTACACCAATATAGACTATTGTGTAATAGTAGATGGCCACCTCTCAGACTGGTTCACTATCCATCGAGGTTGTCGTCAGGGCGACCCATTGTCTCCCTATATATTCATTCTGTGTGCAGAAATATTGGCTGTATTGATAAGGAATAATATAAATATGAACTGTTTTAAAAATAGGTTCCAAAGAACACATTATCTCACAGTATGTAGATGACACTACATTAAGCACCGTCACACTCCGACGTGACAGCATGAAGATCCCACTGCGTCCAAAAAATAGAGATGAACGCAGCGGGAACTTGAAATTTTCTGAAAAATGTGCATTTATCAATTTCATGCTACGTCCTAGACAGGTCCCTGCGATGTCCTCGCTGCGTTGCACACGTTCCCACTGATTTCCTTTTACGTACCTGACCAAGCGCCCACTAGGTTGCCTGTGTTTGCACACGGTCCCTGCTACGTCCAATCAGGTCGAGCTAAGCCCTTGCTACGTTGTCGCTGCGTCAAAGGGGATTCCCCCAGGTTGGTATAAATACTGCGCCACTCAGTGACAACTCAGTGAGAACTCCATCCATTTTTCCCGTCCGCGCTACGTTTGTAGTACGGCAATTGTACACTACAAGGTGTTAGTTACGTCTATAACGGGTCAATGCCGTCGTTACTACGTCTTTACGAAGTCCTTGCTGCGTGGTGCTCAGAACGTGGAGCAGCTACGTTCATTTTGAACATGTCCAAAGTGCGCGTAGAGTTTCCAAGACCATGGAGACCATGCTAGGTCCTTAAAGGTTTCTGCTTGGTTCCTTGCACGTTGTTGGATTTTTTACTGCGTCCAAGCAATTTTTTCAGCACGCAGTGGGAACTTGATGCTACTACGTCAGAGTGTGATAGGGGTTTTAGAACTGGATGGTTCTGAAAGATCTCTAAGACACGTTCTTAAAAGCTTAAAATGTTATGCGAGAGTCTCTGGCCTTAATATAAATTTGAACAAAACTAAAGGCATTTGGATAGGTTGCAGAAAACGATGTAACGTTAAACTATGCAGAGAATATGAACTATGCTGGGAACATGACTCATTCACTCTATTAGGTATTACATATTTTGTGGATCTATACCATATATGTACTATAAATTATAAAAATAAAATTAAAGAGATAAAGAAACTTTTGATTAGCTGGTCAAAGAGGGTTTTCTCACTAACTGGTAAAATTACAGTTATAAAGAGTTTAGCAATTTCAAAAATAACTCACCTAATTTCAACATTACCCAATCTCCACCAATAGGTAATACACGAATTGAAAACATTAATCCTTAACCTTTTGTGGAGTGGTAAAAAAGATAAACGTCAGGTTATATATCAAGACAAAATGTTAGGCGGTTTAAGAATGATCGATATCGAATGCTTTTTTAAATCTTCGAAAAATAACCTGGATAAGACGGCTTCTAAAAAGTGGAAATAATTGCTTAAACATTGTTCAAGAAATGTACTCATGGATAAAGCAGTTCACTTGCTTTGGCATAAACTATATAGATAAACATCCAATACATTGGATAATCCTTTCTGGAACGATGTCTTTGCAAGTTATAAATAATATCTACGTAACATTCCACCAACCTCACTGGTTCTCGAAAGGAGTTATTTCCATCAATGACCTGATCGATGATAACGGCAATTTATTATCTTTCCAGGTCTTTAAAGAAACTTATGGGATAAAATCCAATTTTCTAGAATATGAAGGTGTTATAGCATCAGTTAAAAGGTTACTACGCTCACATAAATCCCCCAGTCTATAAGCAAGGGTACAAACCCTATAATTCCATTGTATCTATCGATTTTTTTAAAAGACATTAAAGGAAGCGAAAACCGCAAACCCGCCGTTTTGGACGAAATTTCGACTCACAAAGCCGCCAATCCGATAGTGTAAAAAACGGCGGGTTTGCGACTTTTCGCCTTCGACTTTTCGGGTTGGCGACTTTTCGCCTTCGACTTTTCGGGTTGGCGACTTTCGTGTTGGCGACTTTTCGACTTCAAGATATATATCCCGTTTGCTGACTCACTTGCAATAGTCATTTATGGAAGACGGATGCGGCCATTTCGACTTTTCGAATTCGAGTGTTCGCCTTGTTAATAACCCTTTCCACAAGGCGAAAAGTTGCCTACCCGAAAAGTCGAAGGCGAAAAGTCGCTGACCCGCCGTTTTGGACGAAATTTCGTGGCGAAAAGTCGAAATTTTACAATATCGGATTGGCGACTTTGCGAGTCGAAATTTCGTCCAAAACGGGGAGGTTTGCGACTTTTCACCTTCGACTTTTCGCCTTGTATTAACAGGGCGAAAAGTCGCGAAGTCGCGAAGTCGAAATGGCAGCATCCGTCTACCATACATTACCCCCTTAATAATCTACATCATGATGTGAGATATAGCATATACATTTTTCTTTTGTAAGTAAAAATCAGTACACATTTAATGTAAATATTCATTGAATCATACACAAACATAATCAATACCTAGAAAAAAACTTTCTATCTTATACTAAATCTTGGTCATGGGTGGAGAGTACAAGTTAATAATTTACAGAGCTTTAGATAAGATGAGTATGTGAGGCTTAAAGCTCATAATTCACAGAGGTTTAGATACTAAAGAGGAGATTCATAGTCTTCCTGCAAACACCCTTAGTTTACAACTATTATTCCACATACAATTCTAAATATTCTTAACGTTTATAAAAATCATGAGGCATATTCTATTTATTTTAAATCATAAATACTTGTTGCAGGCTATAACTCTCTGTAACAAAAAAGGCAAGATCATACGAGTTACCGCCCTTAAAGAACTTCAAAGATACAACGCTGTCGCAACCAACTAGCTGTCGCAACCAACTAACATTATTAAAAAAACAAATCTTACTCATGACCTGACGAAATGATAGAAAGGGAAAATTCCCCAGTTAACAACTCTCTTATGTAAATGCAAATTTAATACTTCTGTTACTGTTTTGTATTGTTCATAAATAAATGCATACAATATTGTCAGGTGCATTGGGAGATGGCCACTCCCGGACCCCCAAGCACCAATGACGGGGAGAATAAACGGATCACCAAATTGGTGGTTAAAAATAAAAAATAAAAATATTTCAAAATATTAAAAGGTAAAACAAATCCCTAGTACTTGAAGTTTAATTGCAGCAATGTTTAGATACAGACACGACCAGGTCATCACTCCAACTCATTGCACGTGCTGCTATAAGATCTACGGATTGTAACAAGTGTTGCTCAGACCATACGTGTAACAAAGACATCTGTTCTGCTGGCTCGCCATGTAAATATACGTCTTAACATGTATATTTAAGGAAAGCTGTAGTGAAACCTAACATGTCTAGTCTTATCACACACGCACGCAAGCACCTGCGCGCGTGCGCGTGCGTATGTATATGTATATATATGTGTGCGTGTATTATATGTGTGTGTTCGTGTGTGTGTGCGTGTCTGTGTGAAAATACTCCTTGCACTATTTCCAAATCTAAATACACTGAATCTTCATAAAACAATATATCATTTTAATAGTTACTTCTTTGTTGTTTTATAATATGTTTTAAGGCTGAAAGACGAAGCAAAGGTTATTCAATGAAACACAATCAAATATTTATATAGCTCTCAGAAACGTAATATCATGTAGGTCTATTCAAGATTAACCACTATCGTTTTGATATGCTACACCTTACCATTTCAGTGACTGGTTCTCAAGCACAAAACATGCAATATTCATATCCAAAAATTGTAGTCATTGCGTGATATGCTGCACTTTGCTATTTCAGTGACTGGTTCTCTAACGCAGCATGCAAGATTCCTTTTAAACAATGGTTCACAAGGTCAGTGTGTAGATAATCAGACATTCAAGTGTGAACTATTTAGTACTCCGCTTGACCTGTGTGCCGACATCCACCACGCCAAGACGGTGTGCCGCAAATTCTGCGGACTTTGTGATTTGGGTAAAAACATACTTCTATAACATTATAGTCCTCATGGACTTTAAACTATGAAAACTTTCGAGTTTTTGCTTATGCATAGTTAATTTTAGTTTACAATGTTTCTGATCTCGTTCAGTAGAATCAACCTTGGCATGGTGTATGCTCATTAAACATTCACACGAAATATTGTTTTCAATATCTAATATCTGACATGAATGCGTTTTATCAGAGAGTTCATTTCCATTACAATCTACAATTGTGTACTACTAATTACTTTCTGAGCCTCAAGCACGATCATATTCGTATTGTTTATTACCTAGAACTTTTCTATATTTCCTCGAAGTACGATAAATGACAAGACATTATTTGGAATGCGTATTTCTGGTGTGTATTTATGCATACGTTATGCATACCAAATTGCATTATATCAGAAAACGTACTTTTGGTGATTTGTAAAACAACAACAGAGTTTGTTGTAAACAACAACAACAAGAACCTTGAATACAAATGTCAGATAATCTACATTAGGCTTTGATCATTGCATTTAACACATTTTCGGACAGAATAGACTTGTATCACTGACCGTTCCAAGGCGGTACCCATATTGTCAACCCTTTATATTTACTGTGTCGCGTACTTGCTTATGTTTACCCTTGTAATTGTGTTTGTGTTGAATACGTGTTTTTGGTTGACTGTGCTCTGAGAACGCAACATTTCCTATCCGACTTATACCAACTTCTATAAACTATCTTGGAGCGGAATTGCCGCTTATCATAAATACTTATCTTTTGTATTTCTCAGCCTTAAAATTAGTCGTTTGTTAGTTACACTGAACTATTTCCGGCACGTTGAAATGTAAGAAAGAATTAAAATTTGCCTGAACATGTCGAAAGTTCCGTGGCTCAAACACATTTTTAAAAAGGTCCCATAATATATAATAGAGGGATTATTATGCATAACACAGTGATCTACAGATATCCTTTAAAAACACCTTTTAACACTCATATCTAGTTGACGGGATGTGGTCAAGTTGGAGTTCTTGGAGTAACTGTGACGTCACGTGCGATAAAGGAATCAACTCACGCGCACGTATGTGCAACAACCCCGCCCCATCCCATGACGGTTTATCATGTTCAGGGAACGACACAGAGTACTCCACTTGCGTATTAGGCTCGTGTCCAGGTAAGCGATATACGAAAACAAATACACGAAAATACAAACGGAAGTTATAAAATGTTTAATATTTTAAACTGTTGTACTCAATCGAATGTGTTTAAGCAGAAACAAGAATAGGTTTCAATTTTATGTTTGTGGTTTCTTTTATTAGGCAAACGGTACATTTTTGTACAATTCTTATCTGCTGAAATTGTTTGTATCTTACCCGTGGTATTATCCAGTTCATGGGGGCTGGAGCCAGTGGTCATCATGGGGGAGTTGTTCAGTAACCTGTGGTGTGGGCCTTCAGCATAGAGACAGAGATTGCTCCAATCCCTACCCAGACAGATACGGCAATGACTGCTTCGGTGACAAGAGAGATGATCGTGTTTGTTTCATCAGGGCTTGTGCAGGTATTGCATGGTGGTTAAATATTCATACTTTATGTTAAGTTGCATCTTCAAAGATTCATCAACTTAGTTTAAAATTTGATAATGCGCCAAATGAGTCACATGGTTCCAGAGCTCATCTTTTAATCTAGTAGATTCAACATTTGATTATGTCTTATATATTTAAAACTAAGAAGGAATTAATGTTACTAAAGTGTATTACATAATTTGCAGTGTATGAGTGTAATAAAGCCATGCTATATTTATCATATTCCACTTGTTATATAAATATGCAAATGAATGCCAAACCATCATTCGGTCTTCTCCGTTCAGCTCGGAGTTCATCGGAATTGTCTCCTCGATTTCCGCTACCGTTAAAAATACCGGACTATGGAAATCGACGACGAGTTAGTTGGCACAGCCTCGCATCATATAATTTTATCCATTTAATAAATTCAATATTAAACAGGCACTCATGTAAGATCCTCTATACTGTGTATATATGCTAGCCAAGAATAAACATCCACAAGCCTAAATTCCTAAAGGAAGACATGGACCTTGATACTGCTGAAAAAGAGGACATACAAATATGATGTTTTCAAAATGATAAATCGAGCAATGTACAGAGAGTTGAGCTCAGTGTAATTAAGACTATAATTCCATTTGTTTTAGACATTGAAGGAGCTTGAATATTTTGATTTGTAAAATAATTTGCTTTTTCTTGAGCCAGAAAATAAACATTTGCTACCTTCTTTTTCTATACTGACGAGATAAAGAAACGCCTCATCGGGAATTTCCGCTATATATTGTATATACCGCACAGTTAATGCCACATAATATTCCAAAGAAATCCCAAGATGTTTTGTAAAACAAAGTTGCAGTTGGTTAGAGAAAGGACACAACTGTGATGTTGTAGACGTTTTAATCACAGTACACTTTATAACAAGAAATTCATAAACATTGAAGTTCCTCTTTGAAAAATTGACTATTTTAGTACTGTATTTAACGAAAAGAGTTTGCAGAAATTTGCATCCTAAGTTTTCTCACATGCTTGAGCCAAACAGATACTCTGCCAATTCTCAAACTTTGAAGAAATACTATTTGCTGTGTTTTGTGTTGTTTTAGTATTTTTTTCCGAAAAGAAAGGTCTTACGTACGTAGCCATGTACCATTCGATTAACAGCAGCATAGTGTACATACAATATATAGCGGAAATTCCCGATGAGGCGTTTCTTTATCTCGTCAGTATAGATGTCATCCAGTGGGTCTCTCACCCTATTATTTCCCAAATAAGATATATACTGACGAGATAAAGAAACGCCTCATCGGGAATTTCCGCTATATATTGTATGTACACTATGCTGCTGTTAATCGAATGGTACATGGCTACATAAGACCTTTCTTTTCGGAAAAAAAACTAAAACAACACAAAACACAGCAAATTGTATTTCTTCAAAGTTTGTTTATTGGCAAAGTATCTGTTTGGCTCAAGCATGTGAGCAAACTAAGGATGCAAATTTCTGCAAACTCTTTACGTTAAATACAGTACTAAAATAGTCAATTTTTCAAAAAGGAACTTCAATATTTATGAATTTCTTGTTATAAAGTGTACTGTGATTAAAACGTCTACAACATCACAGTTGTGTCCTTTCTCTAACCAACTGCAACTTTGTTTTACAAAACATCTCGGGATTTCTTTGGAATATTATGTGGCATTAAGGGTGCTGTATATACAATATATAGCGGAAATTCCCGATGAGGCGTTTCTTTATCTCGTCAGTATAGTTTTAACAAGAAATATTAAACTTTTGAAAAGGCGGTGATAAACTATTTCATGAAAAACAAAAAGGAGATAATATCGGTCAATACCAATCGTAAACAAATTCAACTGTCGGCCCGTGCTGATCGCCCTTCAACGAAAAATCGGTCAAAAATAGTTATTGTTTCCTCAATGCTTCTAACTTAACAAGCAATAACTACTGTGTGGAACAACAGTAGTTTTCCTTGATACTTTACATAAAAAGAGATGGGTTATTGATGCTTCTCATAGTTTCTCATAGAATAATTTACTTACCTCTGGAACATAGTTTCTCATAGATTAATTTACTTACCTTTTGAACATTTTGTAAATTCTATGAGAAACTATCGTTACTATTGTTTTTTTTAACGGCTGCCATTTTGGGTCTTCGAACAAAACCGGTTTTATGCAAATATATTTAATTTAAAATATAGTTTGTTTTCCCAATTTCGCATTTGTTTCCTACAAATTTGCATCCAGAATATCAAGCATTTCCCTGTTCCGAGTCCAATCATTAATATGAAATAAGTCTTGTTAAAATCAATTTTGTATCAGTAGTACTCGGTTTTAAGAGCTTTCATTTATTATGTTGTGTCTGGGATGAAAACTGAAACAGAGCCCTGGTTGTGTCGATTTTATTTTATTTTATAGCAAAAAAATCGCAAGGGAAATACGTAATACATTCCAAATGCTTCTCATATATATTTATATTTAAATGTATTTTTGTTCAGGTAAACGGTTCTTGGTAGGTACAGATTTAGACATACTTAAACCTTCAGGCATATATGCATTCATGCTGGAAATTACAATTATTCAGACGGTGGGTGGTCCACGTGGTCTCCATGGGGTCCTTGTAGTACCACGTGTAACGGCGGTATAAAATCACGTGCACGAACATGTGATAATCCACCGCCATCTCAATTTGGACAGGCATGCATGGGTAACTACGACGAGAAAGCATCGTGCAATGTGGAACTTAATTGTCCAGGTATTGTTCATTATATTTGGCAATTATCACTGTTTTATTATCTAAGGCATGTCTATGAGTTTATAGTATATATGTTTCTACTTTTACTGCACCTCTTTACCTGTTCATTTTGTGAACTGGAACATCATATCGGTCTCTCTTAATTTTCAATTTATAATACAATATACGATACAATACAAACTAAAATACAATGCTCATATTGACGTGTATTAAAGTCATATTAGGAGTGTAATGTATACTCTTTCGTGATTGGTGCAATTTTCTGTTCATGTCAAAGAAAGTATGTCACGTGATGTAAACAATGTTGATTTCATTGTGAAAATTCCCACGATGTAACGACAATATTTTCAAATGAATGTTTTTGCTTAAAATTAAATGTTAGAACCTATTTTATTGTTCTAATTTAAAAATAGATATGCAATAAAAAAATGTTATTATATTTATATTAGGGTCTATGCACTCGTTCTTTCGCGCATAAATATTGCGCTCCTACATTCGCGAAATATTAATACGCGAATAACTCGTGCATATGTCCGAATACAAATCTAATAACCTATTAATATATCATCACATATAAGCGTTTATCATTGGCCTAGAGACAGTCACGTGTGATTAGATAATTTTGACCATTCTGATGGGAAATATGTCAACCTTGCAATAGTTCATTCCGAAATCGTGCAATTTAGTACCTTCAGAGTTCAATAGTTCATCTGTGTCATTTAAGCGCTTTTTTAAGACAGCAAAGAGTCATGCTACCGCGCAATAGTTCATTCCGTAACCGAGCAATAGTACATTTAGCGTGCAGTAGTTCATCTGTGTTACTGGCGAGCTTTTGTTAAGACAGCAATGAGTCATGTGACCGTGCTATAGTTCATTGCGCAACCGTTCAATAGCACATTTAATATGCAGTAGTTCATCTGTGTCATTGGTGCAATTTGTTTATAATAGCAAAGCATCATATATCAATAGCCTTATACTTTTTCAAATTACGATTCAAGGTTATAAGTGAAACAATAAAAAACGCTTATATTTTATAATGAAAGAAATAAGTTTAGCACGGTCTTTTGCATGTCTAGCTTAAAGAAACTGAATGTTTATTTTATAATGTGAAGCATTTGATAACTTTGGCATGTCAGAAGGTGTTCTTGTTTTTCACTTATTATGTGTGATTCAAAGTAAGTATCATAGTTATCTCCCATTATATAAAAACAACATTTTTCACATTAAAAAAAAAGAATATTATCAAGAACAGGGTTAAACTTTATTAAATAACTATTCTGGGTTTCGAGTGATAAAAAACGCAAAAGCAATTGACACCAAGTCATTATAATGAAGTTTTAAATTTTAAAACTATCTCCCTTTATATTGAAATAAGAACGGAATTATAATTTCTGTTAAGCATTAAAACATATTGCAACTTTTGTCGCAGATATCGTCTAAAAATAATGTCCTGCATATACTTGTTAATTATGTTAATTATATTGGTAATGGCGGCTGAAGCACATAGCCTTGAATCTGCTTAATGGGATTTACCATGTTATTTATGTGCTAAACTTATTTCTTTCAGTATATAATAAAACAACGATGTAATGCCTTAGAAGTCAATGAATTAAAACTATATATTAATCCTCGGATGTAACTACTGACCGCCTCGTGCAATACCTCTGATAAAACCATTGAAGTTGTATAATATAATACAATACATATCACCTAAACATATTATATTCAATAAATTATACAATTAAGATAAAAAAGTAAACAATATAAATTAACAATATGTTGACTAATAATAAACTTTTTCACTCTACAGCTAAACAGGTTGCATTTACCGTCACTCATCCAAGCACATCAGCTGTTAACGGCGTCGCTGTATTCTCCAACATCTTCACTAATGTGGGTGAGGGATATAACTCAACAACAGGAAAGTTTACTTGCTCAGTAGCTGGACTCTATTACTTCTCCTTAAACTTAAAAAGCGCTAGTTCGACCTATATTGTCTCCTGTTATATTTCACACAATAGTGCAACAAAAGTAAATGCTTATGCTTACCCAGCATTTACAAGTGCCACGGCGTCCATTCATTTGTCACTACGCATAGGTGATGTTGTGTGCATAAGCAACTGCTCCGGCTTGAATACTGTAGATCAAGGTAGTTATACACAATTCAATGGTGTACTTTTATCTGCAAACAAATAATACAAAATATTTACTTTTTTTTTAAATAGAACATCATATTTCAGATACAATATTTATGGAAGTCTGGAGGGCTTCTGACTTCCTTACTTCTAACTTCATTACTTCTGACGTCATTACTTCTAACTTCATGGCACTTCATTACTTCTAACTTCATGACTTCCAACATCATTACTTCTAACTTCACGACTTCAAACTTCATGACTTCTAACTTCATGACTTCTAACTTCATGACTTCCAGCTTTACGACTTCTAACTTCATGACTTCTAACTTTATTACTTCCAACTTCATGACTTCCAATGAGAAATCATGAAGTTAAAAGTCGTGAAGTTAGAAGTGATGAAGTTAGAAGTGATGAAGTTAGAGTCATGACGTTAGAAGTTAATAAGTCGTGAAGTTATAAGTCATGAGGTTAGAAGTCAGTAAGTCATGAAGTTAATGGTAGTGAAGTTAGAAGTAAGGAAGATAGAACTGATGAAATTAGAATTGACGAAGTAAGAAGTCATGAAGTCGTGGAGTTCTTATGGTAATGCAATTAAACTTCAAATAAAGACAGAACGAAATGAGAGAAAGTGCAGAGTACATGAACTGGAACTCTGTATTCATTCCCATTATAGTTATTGCCCTTTGTAATTTCAAATTAGAAATCTTGTCCGGAGCATAATTTTTAAAATACTTATGGAACTGCAATGAAATGTCACGCAATGATAGAGGGCAATGAGAGAAAGTGCAGAGTGTAAGAATCGTAACTATGTCTTAATTCAATTTATAGTTATTGCCCTTTGTAAAGGGTATACTTAGAATTCTTGTCCAGAGCAGAACTTCAAAACTTTTTATGGGACTGCAATGAAACTTCATACAATGATATAGGGCAATGAGAGAAATTCTCGAGTGCAAGAACCTAACTCTGGTTTCATTCAAATTACGGTTATTATTCTTTGTAATTGTATGCTTAGAATTCTTGTCCAGAGCATAACTTCAAAACTGCTTATAGGACTGCAATTAAACTTCACGCGATGATAGAGGGCAATGATAGCAAGTGCAGAGTGTACGAACCGTTACTATTTCTTAAATCAATTTAGAGTTATTGCTCTTTATAACGTTTTATTTATAATTATTGTCCGGAGCATAGCTTATACACCACTAAAGGACTGCAAAGAATTTTATACAATGATAAAAAGCAATGAGAGGAAATACAGAGTTCAAGAACCATAACTCGTTTTTAATTTAAATGAGAGTTATTGCACTTTGGATTTTTATGCTTGTAATTCTTGTCTGGAGCATGACTCAAAAACAACTAACTGTACTGCAATGAAACTTAGACAATGATCAAGGACAATGAGAGAAAATGCAGAGCACTAAGACCATTGTTCTATCTTCATTCAAATTAGAGTTATTGCCCTTTGTATTTTTATACTTATAATTATTATCTAGAGCATAACTCTAAAAACACAATTGGGACTGCAATAAAACTGCACACAATAATAGAGTGCAATAAGAGGAAGTGCCGAGTATAAAAAACATAACTTCATTTATCTCAGAGTTATTGCCCTTTGTAATTTTATACTTAGAATTCTTGTCCGGAGCTTAACTCAAAAGCCGCTATTGGGACTGCAATGAAACTTCTTACAATGATAGAGTGCAATGAGAGAAAGTACGGAGTACAAGAACCATAACTTTTTATTTATTCCCATCAGAGTTATTGCCCTTTGAAATGTAATGCTTGTAATTCTTGTCCGGAGCATAACTCGAAATTACAAAAAAAGACTGCAATGAAACTTCACACAATGATAAAGGGCAATGATAGAAAGTACAGAGAACTAAAAAAAACTTTATTTAAGTTAGAGTTATTGTTCTTTGTAATGTTATACTTATAATTCTAATCTGACGCATAACTCAAAAACTACAAATGGAACTGCAATTTGACACGGCCAGAGTTCCGGATACATGTCGAGGAGCATAGGTTCTACCGTTTTTCTTGTGTAGATCTAAATACACGGCAATAATTGCCGATCTATACAACATTCGTGAATAGCCCGATGTCTAAGTTTTAAATGACCAACTTTGTTTTGACATTGCATTTTATTAACCAGACCGAGAAAAAAATAAACATCTCATATTTCACTTGCGTTTTGATGACTGTGCGTGTAAGCTGTTTTGGTAAGAAAATAAATAAAATCGCCCATATTTTGCAAATATTTAGAGGAAAAATGTTTCTCTGCGTTCATGTTACTGTCGTTTTTCTTCTTCTATTATTACTACGTTATTATATATGTATTTATAAGATTGAAAAGATGCATATTATGTTCAGTATTCGACGATTTTTAAAAGCCTCCAACGAACTCAGTGATAATAAAATCAATGTGAAAATTAAAAATTCACAGTATCTACATCATAAATATTTTATTAATGCAAATCGTTATGCTTTGTGCGCCCGTGTGTGCGTCCGTGCGTGTGTGTGTATACCTTTATTTTCAAATTAAAGTTTCAGCATAACAAAATGTTTGGGCTGTATGTAGCTTTATTCAGACATATAGCTTGTATCACAATTTAATTGCAAAAGGTATAACTTTTATTCGCCGATATCAGCTTCATTCATATACTAGTATTTGTGTCATTCATATACTAGTATTTGTTATACCCCAAAGGGCGGCATATAGTAGTCGCACAGTCCGTCCGTCAGTCAGTCGGTCAGTCGGACTGTTAGTTCGTTCGTCCGTGCCAAAGTGTCCGGTTAACTCTGACATTCATAGGCGGATTTTCGAATAACTTGGCACACGTGCTCGCCACAACAAGACGACGTGTCACGTGCAAAATCCAGGTTCGTGGCTCCAAGGTCAAGGTCACACTTAGAGGTCAAAGGTCAAAACCACTTCGGGGGGGCATTTGTCACGAACAGTGACATTTCTTGTTTTGTACTGTAAAGCAAACTATATGTGAGCTTAGGTTTTATTGTTTCGAAATTGTGCATTTAATTGAAATACATGTACACGTATATGTGCATATTTGTTTAACAATTATCAGAGTTCATGTATTTTGTGTTTGAAGATAATTTATTTGATTAGTTTTCTTTGGCTCACTGAATACTGCCAATATCAAAATATTGTGAAGCATGTATGTCTCGTGTTAATATTTTACCATGGCTATTTAAGAAACATATGTGTATTTTGATGGTCACTTTGAATTGCAGACACATATTTCAACCACTTTTAGAACAATTTCCGTGCGTTTAAAACAGGTTTTTCAATTGTTTAAGTATTTTTAATTGGCATTTCATGAAACAATTAAGATTTTGTGTGTCATATTTCGTATATAATATTGACATTTAGCTTAACGAAATTGAATATTATTTTATAATGTGAAGTATTATAATACATTTGCATGACACAATTATGGTGATCTTCTCTTTCACTAATTAGTTGTGGTCCAATGTAAGTATCGAGTTATCTCCCATTTAGTTAAAACAGCGTATTTCATATAAAAATATCAATATGATAAAGAACATGGTTAAACAGTTCTGGGTTTCAAGTTATAAAAACCGTAAAATCAATGGATACTAACCTTGTCATTATACGCAATTAACGTTAGCGGGTAAAGCACAAAAAGCAATATTCAAACTGATTAAGTACCTTCTAAACTTTACAGACATTTCTATATCGCATAGAATAAGCTTATATTTTCCATTTTAAATTATTCTTGTGAAGTGTTGGGTTTCCACAGTGCAAACAATATTGAAAGAATACATACATTTTATTGCAAACGTATATTGAAAGTAAAACGTACAACGCAAAATGATTTTTTGTATGGTATTCTGGGCAGGTTTAGCCTTATCAATAACAGACTTTATAGAATTATTATATATTGGTTAAAGATTTTAAACAGCAGTGAAAACAAGTATTGCAAAGTTATTTATAATGTTCTAAAAACAGATGCTGATATTTACCCAAACAAAGTATCATGGGTAACCCTAGTTCGCGATTTATTATCGTCAATGGGGTTTTCGGCTTTGGGCCTCTCAGAACAAAGCCTATCAAAACTCGTGCTGAAAGCGATACAGAAATTATGAAAGCCTACAGTGTTTATTAAACTGAATGCTGATTGGCTAAATTTGTCTGACAAGGCCAAAGGAAACTATTAGATTTGTTTATAGAGTGTAATTGTTGATAAACGGTATATCGTTAGATGATTTGTTACGCTGTACTTCAATCGTGACCGGAAAAGATGAAGAAAGGAATAGAAATGCTGAAATTATTCTATTTTATTGCAAAGTGCGTTAATTTTACATGGTAACTGGTAATGAAACCCTATTAAAAATTACATATCACCGTGATTTCCTAGCCACCATGATTTTTCAAGGTACCCGGATGTGTTCTTCCCCAAAACCACAAGGGCTAGAGCTTATATATTATGTATAAAAAGTATGGTCCTCTACCAAGTTTGTACGAATGGTGACCAAAATATTCTTCTCATTTAAATTTATTAATATATTTAAAAATATTCTTCTCTAAACCCGTAAGGGCTACAGCTTTGATATTTTGCATGTAGCAATATAGTGATGCTTTACCAAGTTGTACAAATGGTGACCCTGGGGTCAGAATAAGCCCCTCACCGGGTTTTAAGTTTTACATAGAAATATTAGGAAATACATTTAAAAACCTTCTTTTTTGAAACCACAAGGTTAGAGCTTTGATATTTGCATGTAGCATCATCTTACAGAGTACACTTTGCCAGTAGGTCGATTTAGGCCCTCGTGGGCCACTTGTTTTCAGGGTTAAGGCCCTTTGAATGTAATGGAATGGAAGGCACTAACTTGTTTTGTTCAGATTCCCCACATTGGCACTGCCGTGTCAACTTTATTGGAAACCGATAGAAAACGTTATACTGCTCTACTCTCTACCTTACATTTCGCTATTAAAATTATTTCACTTCGTGGCCATCAATCACATACATTGTGCTTCTCCAAACGCGCCGACTATCTTTTTTAAAGATATTGTTTGTTACTACGTGTGGCTAAACCAGAGTGTCGGAGATGTGGATATTGTCTTAGGTATAATTAAACAACGACTTCATGATAATAAAATACAGTCTTGGCATGATTTAGAAAGTTCATCGAGAGCAATATGTTTTAAAGAAATTGTAAGTTTTGATTTTCAATTATTTCTTGAGTGCATAAACATACCCAAATTTAGAATAGCGATGACCAGATTAATTGTCTCGTCTCAGTCTTGCTATAAAACCTGGTAGGTGGCATATCATTTGCAGATAGAATATGTATAACTTGCAACAAACTTGAAGGGGAGTTTCATTTCATTTTAGATTGAGATCTGAAAACATCCGAAAAATATATAGTATAAAAAATATTTTTGGAACCGACCGAGCATGTTCAAATTAAAAGAACTTTTTTACAGCAAAAATGAAAAAGAGAAATTAAACAATTAAGTGTGTATATTTTAAAAGCATTTGAAATAAGTAAAACGCTAATGAATTTGTTGTAATTGTAATTCCATGTCTCATTTTCTCTTTCTCAATTGTAATGTTTTTTGTGTAATTTTACCATTTTATTTTCACATAGTCATGTATATTTGTGTGTGGTGGTTTTGCCACGTTTGAAAATGCAAATAGAGTATTTTTGATTGTGTTTGAAACGTATGTGTATGTGATTATATCTTCATGACATGGATATGATTAAGTATAATACATCAACCATAACATTGATATATTTATATATATTTAGTCACCTTGTCCGTGAAATTTTAAATGGCAATTCTGACGTGTTCATGTGTTTTGGATCTAGTTTTGCTTTCTCAAGAGAGGTAAACAGTATAACTGTGTTAATATTTGCGTCTGATATTTGTTAATACATGTATGTACGGATCTTGCTACGTCTGTTAAAATGTATATGTATTATATTGTATGATCACATGGGCATATGGCTTAGGCCTACTGATTTTGAAATAAAGCGCTTCTTCATATAACATAATTGAGATTATAAGGCAATAACCTATCAAAGTTTAAAAAATGAATTTGCCATGCAATTTACTTGCTAAACTTATTTTCTACATAGTATATTAGTATAATTAAAGCAGGGTCCCAATGATCAGTACATGACAAATGCTAGATAATTCTCAAGTTTTTGCGTCTGTGTCATCAATATCGATTCAGGACGTTTCGGCACCAAACCATTTCGACACCTAGACGAGTCGGCACCTAGACGTTTCGGCATCAAACAATTTCGGCATCTATTTTAACTTTTACCCTAGACGTTTCGGCACCCATTTATATTTGAGTATTATAATGAAGTAAAGAAGTAAAGAAATTAAATATTTTCTATAAGATCACTTGTAATTCATTTAAAATCCAAAGCTGATTGGCTTAACGGCAACTCCGAAGCGGTTTCGAGCCTGAATACAACTAAAACATGAATAGGGCCCACATGATAATCACTTGTAAAATTTAAGTAAATATGACTTTTATATTATATTGTAACCATGGTCACTGAAATTCCCTTTGAACTAGCTCAGGTGTAAATCGTTTAATTGAAAATACTTGAATATAACATGTATAATAATGTATTACCTAAGACCAAATAAAAACATTGTATTCTGTATTCATACAGTATCTTTTAATTCTTTACTTTACCTTCCTATCATCTCCATATCGACGACTACAGGTATGTGACTTGAACAAAGCCTCCACAAACTAACCCATTATTAAAAATCGTCTACATATAAGGCACGGTCTTGTTACAAGTATAAAATATGGAGCGGAAATTCCCGAGTTGTGTTTCTTTTACGCATCAGTATATTTCAGACAGCGATGTATGTTGTTGTTGTTTTTTAACCAGATAGTTTGTAGTATTTACATGGAAAAGTTGACAATAATAACAAAACTAATATATCACTGGAACTGGAAGTTTTGTGGTAAATAAATATACCTAAGTTTTGAAAATGGTTGTGAAAAAAGATATTTTCCCATGTAAACTTCTTGTTGCTGCTTGTTACTGGAACAGAACATAAATCAATACGAAATAACTTCAGTTAGCTATAATATTTTGCGATAACCCTTTCAGAGTGTCTTCTACATAGCAGAATTTTGCATTGAAAACTCTAAAAAAAAAATAAAAAAAAAAAAATAGAAGACTTCCTTATGTGAAGTTGTTTTTTCTCAACCAATTTTAACACGCAAGTTATTTTTTATGTATCATTAAAATGACCGTTTCATTGCAGGCTATTACAATTTGGTTAATATGGGAGCACAGGGATTATATGCAACGGTATACAACTATTTAATTCCTTAGAAGTCAAGGATTAGAACTATTTATCCTCGGGAGTGACTACTGATCCGATAAGGGTACTATTCCAGTATCCTTCAAGGGTCTGTAGTCACTCCCGAGGATAAATAGTTCTAAGCCATTGACTCCTAAGGAATTACATAGTTGTTTTATTATACACTACTCAACCTTTATAATCGGTCACTCAGGTTTTTTGAAAATAACACGAATACTAAAAAACTGGAAATTACCGAAACACATACCAATATTTTAATAAGTTTATCAACAAGGTTTAAGTCCAATCAAGGCAGATTAAGTTTTATAAATCTCTAGCGATATTTGTGAAACTACGCCAGTTAAAATTTCAAATGAAAATATGAATTATTAAAAATGGACTTAAAAAAGCGAGAAAAATAGGTCTAGGTAATTCATATTGACATCCTTTCGATGGCAACTTCCATACTGCTGTCATGTATGTCTAACGTGACTAATGTGAAGTGTTGACGATCTACGGCTTCTAGTTTACAAGAAAAGAAATTTAGCAAAATAAAACACTTGAAATTAATGTTAGTATTTTGTTGGATGGACGGACGGACCTATGGACAAGGGTAACAACATAATAAACTCTTCACTATCCTGGATGGGCATAAAAAACCTTCAATTCGAATTTGGTGATATTTAGTGAAAATCAGAAGCAGTTTTCGTACATCATTGAGTAAAAGAGCAGAAGTTGCTTTATTTTGCCAAAATCAAGTGCAATAACTATGCAATACACACATAATGTTTTTCATTGTCAAACTCATATGAGATTTTATTGAATTATTATAATCTAATCAAAGGACAAGATATGATAAAACAAAACTTCAAATCAAAAGTGAACAGAAGAAGCCATTTACTTAAGTCATTTTAAAATACAAAATATCCGTATTTTGATTTAATCAAGGACAATCAATAACGATAGCTCTGTTATGAATGTGTTATATTTGGTCATTGTCAATCTGGCCTAAGGTCATACTGTAACAAGATACACCATGCCCAAGACGGTATGTACCCAGGAGGGCTATACCGAAACAAGAGACCCATGTCCAAGAGAGCATGTACCCAAGAGAGGCTTTGTACACGCTATTGGCCACATTACACGCTATGCTTATAAATGTAACAATTAAGAGGAAGGGATTTATGCATTTGCATAGACGTAATAAATAGATGAGAATGTATCAATCAATAGTTAAACCAAGTAGCATTGTAATCTGCCAAGCAGTATCAAATAGTAATAAGAGGTCATGGCGATTATGAACTTTTACCTACTGACAGACCAATAAGAGTTCTCCTCTTACCAAGGGCAATGTTCTAATGAAGTTTCACGTGGAATGCTCATTTTCATATGAGGTCATACCGACCTTGAACTTTGCCCTACTGACCCAAAAAACAATAGGTTTGAAGTTTCATGAGGCTGAATGTTATGCATCCGAATTTATTACGCGGAATGCATATGAGTTATGGCGGTCTTAACCTTTGACTTACTGACTCCAAAAAAAATATAAATAAGTATAAAAGTCGAACAGGAAATGCAGCTTCACAGAACGCAGTAAACCCCAAAACACGCAAAACGACAAATATGAATGGCAGTGCAAAGGCATATTACGTCACAAACACAAAAATGGTTGACAATAGCGCTACCGCCTTGAAACGGTCAGTGGCAAAAAAGGCCGCTGTGTGGGTGGGGAGGGAGGGAGGGGGGATGCTCGTATATATATAAATACAAAATAACAATAGCATAAAAAGCCACAAAGAAGGTACCCAATGACATGGCAGAAGTCAGAGCAACAAGAGAATACATCATTGAGGGCACGACAAAACAAGATTGCAGACAAATATCAAACGTCACCGTCCTTTTGGGCTTTAGGTAGACGTCATTGTAGGGTCTACAGCCTGTCCGGTCATCGCACAATTAAAGAGGAAAGCATAGTGACGAACTGTAAATGGGTCCACCACCAAACATGCAGTGCGTTGCAAAATGATAGGTCAAAACCTCTTTTGGTAAACCTTTTAACACGTTTAACAAATATAGTATGAAAGTGATCATGACCAGGGATCTTACGAAGTATGTAAATCACATCACCATTGAACTCAAGTTGTGATAGTCCTTGTCGCAGAAGAGTTCTTAAATTACTTTATATTTGGAAAGAAGATCAGGGTTACGATAATAAAATTTTGCAAAGGCTTTACGAAGTTTATGGTAACGGTAGCCCTGATGGAGTAGCTTTTTAGTTCTACAAATATTACGAATATTAAATTCCTCAACTCCAGAAAAACGAATCAGTTGAGACACATAGACCCCATACGAAGTTGCACAGGGAACCATCCTCAACTTCGAAAATCTTTTGCAAAATTGTATTATTGTAACCCTGATATACTTTTAAAATATAAAAGTATCTTAAAAACTCGTCTACGAAAAGGATTATCACAACCTGACTTCTATGGTGATGTGCTTTACAGACTTCGTAAGATCATTTGTCATAATCACTTTCATACTATCTGTATTAAACTTGATAAAAAGTTTATCATAAAATATTCATATTGATACACAAATTCGCAATTATCCAGTCTTCAGCGCCCAAATTGACATGACAGTGTAAAAAAAATGCAACTGATTAAATGGAAATCTCTAAAAAATAAAGTAAATAACCAGAGAAATTAGCAAATTATACAATTATATGAATGAGGTGTAAAGATATAAGAAAATGCATAAGAGAGACCTTAGGATGTATTCAGAATTGTAGAATTCGAGTTTTATTTAATAAAATATATTGTACGCGTATACTGTATACTCGGGGTTTAGAATACAATATATATAACATTTCCTTTGGAATAGACCAGACATGCAGAAATTGATTTTGTTAACTCATTATGTTAAAAAGAATTTAAAAACGTGGTAATTTGTGTTAACACATCTTTAAATAATATGAGGTTATTTAACATTGCTCTGTATAATACGGTGATATATTTGGACAAGTACCCAGCTGACACAACCATATATGATTGTGTCAGCTGGGTACGAGTGTAAATGTAAACAAAGTGAAACTGCTGGGAACGAGTGTAAATGTAAACGAGTGTAAATGTAAACGTTGATCTCTCCGAGCCGTGATAACGTCATTTATATAGACAAAGAAAGAAAAAAGGTCACTGAGGTCATCTGAACTTACGGGGTTCACTACTGAAGGTCTTGCATATAACAATTGCTGTAACTTTCTAATGTCGCTGAAATCTCTTGCAAGAAATGCTTCTACTTTCTACAGGTTGCTCACTTGTAAGGTTTTTGACACAAGTGTCACAAAAGTGCTCTTGCTCAATTACAAGATCTGATAAAAAAAAATGCCCATATATATATATCAGTTCCAATATATATCAGTTCGTCTTAAAACATGAATGAATGAATGGTGTTTTACGGCACGTCGACACATACATAGGTCATATTGTGCGCAAAAACTGATGGAAGATGAAGAAATGAAGTAGTAATTAAAAATTAATGTAAATATATAAAGATAAAACTATTTACAAATAAGGGATGATATGGTAGTAATATAAACTATATATGTAAATAAACAAATGCCCGTCAACGTGTATATGAATAAGTAAATACATATAAGAACATATTATAATGATTTATATAGACTGATTTCTTTCAGGAAATCTAAAACAAGACTAAAATATATAGTATCAAATAACTCTTTCATAGTATTAACATTGTAGTACGCATAGAATCAAAGTCTACACATTCCAACCAGATGTGTTTGACCGTTAACGATGCAAACCAGGGTATACATTCTGGTAATTGCTCACTTTGTAATAAATATGAATGAGTATAACGTGTATGCCCTATCCTGCACCGGGCTATGTCAACTTCTTCCCGACGAATGCGTCTACTAGAGGACGCCATTCTCCGAGTAACGGTTTAATTGAATGGAGTTTATTGTTTACTGACAAATCCCAAGCGGCTTTCCAAGAGTTACGAATAAATGTGTTAATACAACTTTTAAAATCAGTATAAGGTAATTTGGCATTAGATATATGTTAACCTAATGCTGCTTTAGCAGCACTATCAGCTCTATTATTACCACGTATTCCTACATGGCTTGGAAGCCAGCAGAAAATAATAACATTATCAACTATGAAAGAATTGTACTTTTGTTAAAGTTGAAGTACAACTGGGTTATCATGTTTCATATTACCCAGGTCTTGAAGAGATGAAAGGGAATCAGAAAAAATTACAAAATGGTCATCATCAGATTCCTGAATATGGTTTAAGGCAAGTTCAATTGCCTTAAGTTCATCTGAAAATATAGGCCTTGTCAGACAGGCGGGTCTTTATGCTGTGTTTGTGAACAACAGCTGCTGCAGCTACCTTATCTCCATCTTAGAACCATCTGTGTATATATGTTGAAAGTTACTGTATTTCGATTTAATTTCATTAAAGTTGCTTTGAAAGACAGTAGGGTCTATACTGGATGTGTTATTATTACAAAGATCAAAATTGTTGGTGTTTCCAAAGTCCACGGTGGAATTAGTGGTACTTTGTACTTGGCAATCAAATTTAGGTCGATTTCAGTGTCTCTTAATTTTGGTTTAATACGATGACCAAATGGTCGAATGGTCTTGGGTTTTCGGTCAAAAAGAGGTTCATAACTAGGATTAAAAGCAGTATCGAAAGTTGGGTTTGAAGGGTTAGATTGTAATTTAATGACATATTGAAGCGCTAGTTTTCCCCTTCTATGAGACAATGATGCTTCATTAGCTTCAACATATAGACTTTCGGCTGGTGATGTAAAAGGCACTGACATAATTTATAATATTCTATTTATCATGTAGATTATCCACATTACTATTATTATCTATTTCGCAGAATGTTACGCTTATCGAGGACGCCGCCATGTTGTTGTTGTTTTGTTAGATAACGTTACGTACAATAAACGCCGAGGGATTCTGCATTGATTTACTTTATTGGTCAGTACCTAATTAAGAAAAATGTATTAGGTCACCCCTTTATTAGACAGAAAAGTGGATATCTGCATGATAAACTGTTCTAATTTAGGCAACTGTAATACAACTTGCACTACTAACATTTCACAAATAGGGGGGAGTCTGTCGGTCGGTTCATCCCGAAGTCTTCGCGATAACTCAAGAACGGCTGGCACTACAAACTCGAAACTTGGCAGGAATGTTTGTGTCAAGGTCTAGTTTTGCACCTCCTCTTTTGGGTAGATCCGCATAAGAAATGTGGTTGACGTGGTAACAAAACTTGTAAAAAAACACTAAAAATCGCCTGTCTTCGCAATACCTCAAGAACAGCTTGAACTACAAACTCGAAACTCGGCAGGAATGTTTATGTTATGGTGTAGTTGTGCACCTCCCCTTTTGGATAGATTCGCATAAGAAATGGTTGCCATGGTAACAAAACTTGTAAAAAATCGCTAAAAACCGCTTGTCTTTATGATAACTCAAGAACAGCTGGCACTACATATGCCAAACTTGGCAAGAATGTTTGTCTCATGGTGTAGTTGTGCACCTCCCTTTTTGGGTAGATTTAAATAAGAAATGTGGTTGCCATGGTAAAAAAATCATTGATTTTATTTTTATTTTTTTGATTTTAAAATTATTTTTTTTAAATGGTTTAAAAAAAAAATTTTTTTTTTTTTTTTTTTGTTAAATTATTATTATTATTATTATTTAATATTTACGCACTGGCGTTACTATATTTATCCACGAATTCGTTAAAGGGGAACTGTCGGAACGAAACGTATTTTCTGTTTGAAAAAGTTTGGTAGTGTTGCCTGATAAAAAGTATATAATAAATAGAATATTTGTTGGTTTGTCGTGAATATAGGATTTATTTTCATCGAGAAGTGAGAAAACCTATATTTCCATAAGTGCTTTATTTTCATCTCGACGTGAGAAAACTTATTTTCACTCGTGCTAAAGCACTCGTGAAAACATATAAATTGTCTCACTTCTCGATGAAAATAAATCCTATATTCACTCCAAACCAGCAAATATCCTCTATTTATTAAACAAACACAATTATAGTGTAGTGAGTGGCATCCTGTAGTACCACGACAATTGTTTACAAAAACAGCACCACAAACAACCTAATCTGTAAAAATGAACATTATTAGATAAACATAATAAAATGATGTTTGAAATGATATAAGCTACCTCTTGCAGATTGCTATCATGGTAATATGCCATCTAAAGACAAGGTTCTGTTTTAAATATAATAGTATAACTTCTTGTGTTGGTACCAATACCGAACATATTAGGTTCTGGCCCATTGCCTAAATCTGTCTAGTGGCGTGTGCTCTTCTTCACACGCACTATGTTAGTTGTCACCTTATTTGGAAGACACATCTAAGATAAGATTACCAGTTTGAAAAGGAAGGAGACGGCCGTAAGACATATTTATTTTATGTTCACAGTATTACACGTTTTAAAATTTCAGTATAACATATAGCACACATGTTGTTGTTTTTGTTTTGTTTTTTAGTTCTGCAGATTTTTATGTCGTGGTGCGGTGACCGTCGTCCGTCTGTCCGTAAACTTATTTTTGTAGCGACTACTCCTTTGAAACTACGGGATGGATTTTCATAAAACTTTACAGAAATGTTGCTCATGAAGTCTAGTTGATCCTGGCAAAAATGCATGTTGATGTAAAATCCAGGATGGCCGCCAAAGCTACAAATAGATTTTTAAAATACAAGTTTGTAGCGACTAATTCTAGAAAACTAAGTGATATTCCTATGGGACTTTTTCTAAAATGATCAGCATGACATGATGTTGGTCCTTATCGAAAATTGTTTTGATTCGACGTTAAACATGACTGCCAGCGGCCATCTTTGTTTACATAAAGTTATATAGTACAAATTTGTAGCGACTCCTCCTCTGAAAGTACATGGCGGATTTTCCTAAAACTTCAATGGAATGTTGCTCTTGATGTCTAATTGATCCTAGCAAAATATTAGGTCGGCCGGAAATTCAAGATGAACGCCACGGCTAAAAAATGATCTGCATGAAATGATGTTGGTCCTTGTCGAAATATCATTTTCAACGAAAATTATTTTCGACATTAAACATGGCTGCCAGCGGCCATCAGTGTTTACATAGAGTTATATAGTAAACATTTGTAGCGACTACTCCTCTGAAACCACTTGACGGATTTTCATGAAACTTCATAAGAATGTTGCTTATGATGTCTCGTTGGTCCTAGCAAAATTTCAGTTCGGCCGGAAATTCAAGATGGCCGCCACGGCTAAATTTATTTTTTAAAAAACAAGTTTGTAGCGACTTCTTATCGAAAACTATAACTGATATTGATATGGGACTTTTCTAAAATGATCATCATGACATGGTGTTGGTCTTTGTTAAAAATTATTTGATTTGACATTAAACATGGCTGCCAGCGGCCATCTTTGTTTGCATAGAGTTATGTAGTAAAAACTTGTAGCGACTACTCCTTTGAAACTATTTGTCGGATTTTCATGAAAATTCATTAGAATGTTGCTTTTGTTATCTAGTTGATTCTAGCAAAATTTCAGGTCGGCCGAAATTTCAAGATGGCCTCCACGGCAAAAAAATAGATGTTTATAAAACAAGTTTGTAGCGACTACTTCTTGGAAATTATAAGTGATATTGATATGGAAATTTTTCTATAATAATCATCATGACATGATGTTGGTCCTTATCGAAAATCATTTTGATTGGACATTAAACATGGTTGCCAGCGGCCATCTTTCTTTACATAGAGTTATATAGTAACAACTTGTAGCGACTAATCCTCTGAAACTAATTGACGGATTTTAACGGAATTTCACAGGAATGTTACTTTTGATGTCTAATTGATCCTAGCAAAATATCAAGTCGACCGGAAATTAGTAATGACCTCCACGGCTAAAAGTATATTTTTAAAAAAACAGGATTGTAACGACTACTTCTTGAAAACTATAAGTGATATTGATATGGGGCTTTAGCATGACATGATGTTGGTCCTTGCCGAAAACAATTTTTGACGAAAACTTTTCCGACTTTAAACATGGATGCCAGCGGCCATCTTTGTTCACATAGAGTTATATAGTAAACACTTGTAGAGACTACTTCTCTGAATCTACTAGACAGATGTTCATAAAACTAAACAGGAATGTTGTTCGTGATGTCTTTGATATGGGACTTCTTCTAAAATTATCAGCATGACATGATATAGGTGTCAGTCGAAAATCATTTTGATTTGACATTAAACATATGGCTGTCAGCGGCCATCATTTTTTACATAGAGTTATATAGTAAAAACTTGTAGCGACTAATCCTCTGAAACTACTTGACGGATTTTAATGGAATTTCACAGGAATGTTGCTCTTAATGTCTATTTGATCCTAGCAAAATTTCAGGCTGCCGGAAATTCAAGATGGCCGCCACGGCTTAAAATAGATTTTTAAAAAACAAGTTTGTAGCGACTACTTCTTGAAAACTGTAAGTGATATTGATATGGGACTTTATATAAAATGAACAGAATGACATGATGTTGGTCCTTGTCGAAAGTCATTTTGATTCGACATTAAACATGGCTGCCAGCGGCCACTTAGTTTACATAGAGTTATATGGTAAACACTTGTAGCGACTATACCTCTGAAACTACTTCACGGACTTTCACGAAACTTCGCAGGAATGTTGCTCTTGGTGTCTAGTTGATCCTAGCAAAATTTCAGGTCGGCCGAAAATTCAAGATGGCCGCTACGGCTAAAATATCTTTTTAAAATACAAGTTGTAGCGACTACTTCTTGAAAACTGTAAGCGATATTGATATGGGATATTTTCTAAAATGATCAGCATGACATTATGTTGGTCCTTGTCGAAAATCAGTTTGATTTGACATTAAACATGGCTGCCAGCGGCCATTTTGTTTACATAGAGTTATATAGAAAAAACTTGTAGCGACTACTCCTCTGAAACTGCTTGAAGGATTTTCATGAAACTTAACAGAAATGTTGCTCTGGATGTGTAGTTGATCCTAACAAAATGTCAGGTGGACCGAAAATTCAAGATGGCTAAAAATAGATTTTTAAAAAACAATTTTGTTTAGCGACTACTGCTTGAAAACTATAAGTGATATTGATATGGGACTTCTTCTAAAATGATCAACATTACATGATGTTGGTACTTTTTGAAAATTATTTTGATTCGACATTAAACATGGTTGCCAGCGGCCATCTTTGTTTACATAGAGTTATATATATAATAACTTGTAACGGCTACTCTGAAACTACTTGACAGATTTTCATGAAACTTCACAGGAATGTTGATCTAGCTTTCAGGACCTGCCAGTAGAGCTTCAAGGTCATTGACCACTGTTTTTTTTTCATCTATAGTTTGAACAAAGCAAATCAAGTGACATGTTTACCTATTAAAGGGACACTGTCCGTAACTTTTAGCTTATAAAACACCCAATAATTATGTTCGCAAAAATTATACACTAAACATTATTCAATATTTACTAATTAAAAGCAAGATTGTTTAACGGAATTCAATCGCGGTACAAAAAAAAGCAATCCACTTCGTGGGTTTGAACTCGCAGCCCAAACTCGCAGTAAAAATAAATGTGCGTGAGCGTAAAGTTGTCGGAACTCGCTCCCGACTGAGCTAAGCGGGCTATATATGTTACGCAATACATACTATGGTGAAAACCTAGTGCGTTATGGGAGTCACGTGAACGCATAAAAGGTAAATATTGTGGGTCCCACTTAATTTATATTTAATAATTAAAACTTTTTTTTTTCAAACTCACGAATGTATTCCTACATACTTCTTAGGGTCTATCCTCATGTTTTCATGTATACATTTCAATGAATAAAAGTCAGACAATTTTTTGGTTATGCTCAATATCTGCTTACTTACGGACAGTGTCCCTTTAAGACTTCGAACGGTAGTCTGTGATTTATATTTCAGTGATGGAACGTTATGCAAAACGTCTGTGGTTTCTGTGTGTAGCACTTCAAACTGCCCGTACATGTTCGTATATATTGTATATATTTGTGAAACCTGAGTTTACTGGAACTGCAAATACTTACACATTTAATAACCAATATTGTATTTTATGCTATTTTGGTTAGCAATAGTATTTTCAATTGCCAAATAAATAACCGAAATCCTTACAATTATGAATCTATACACTATTGTTAAAGCTAGTACATTTATTTTGGAATAACAGGAAAGCAAAAACCCGGTACAAGTATACATATTTAAGCAGTGTATTCCTATATATTTGAACATACTGCTGACAAATTGTCAAACAATATGTATGACAATCTATATGTATATAAACCTTCTTAACTATATGTTTCTGATCGGTATAACAATTTGCATGCTTTGAATCGTGGTACTTTGTTATAAACTGATTACACATCATAACGTGAAATTCTAGCCGTCAAGTTATACCTGACTCGATTTACCCATTTTATTTGTTTAAAACACGCCAACTTATACTTATTTTGACAAATTCGAACTGCCGTTAATATCATTGTAGAACTTTTCTCATAAACGTCCTTCGAGCATGTTTAACGTAAACCTATGTCATTGTTTTGCCAGATTGCCTGGATTGTTATCAATGCAGTGGACTACACAACATTTCTGATTGCCATAGTGTAGTGATATGCCCAAATGACCACGTAAATATATAGATATATTATATCTTCGTATTATGCTTCTAATGTGTTTATACCGTATTTATTATGGAATATGTATATCATTATACTTAAAAGAAAATTCCAACATGAAATAAAAACATAAACACAGTTTATATAGACAATGTGGCATTATAATATGCGTTCATCTGTCATGAGTTTCTTCCGGTGGTTTCAATAAAAACAATACAATTCGTAAACATAAAGCAAAGCAAATTTCTAAAACAATCGGTGATATATAATAATCATATGCCGCAAACTGTGATCGTCGGGCATATAGACATCCCTTTAGTATGAAATTGATAATTTGCTTTCGCTTAAGCGTACACTTTAATATTATATTAGCTCTGCTATACGGAGTTGACGGGAGTTGGAGACAACAGCCAATTTACATTGGGATGTAGAGAAAAGGAGGTGAGTTTAAACAGTACATATCAACCTAGGATTTAGACCAAAACATAGTCTTGTAAGCAATAAGTATCTTGCCAAGAACACGCTCTCCGTGTACTAAGGCGGTCGTGAAAACTTTTCTCGTGAACAACTGTACGTCCAATAACAAATTTGGAGGCCTTTGTTCTCAGCCAATATGTTAAGTCGTTGTTTAATTTGTAAAATGTGTATATGAAGCTTGTCAACGAAAATGCATATATGTATAATAGAAGCAGGAAAGAATGATTAGAGAGGATAAGCTGTATACTGTTTTACAAAAAAAATACAATTTTGATGTATAAACATGATAGCATCTGTTTTGAGGGACACTACGATCAAATGCATTAAATGCGAATAGTTCATGAAATTACTATGACTCTCTCTCTTGTAGATTATTCTTTTTAAATTTCATGTCTCTTGATTAAATAACAGAATGTCCATGTTTCAGCAATGTTTGGGTGCCGTGACAACAATTTCAACACTGAATATTGTTGGACGTACCGCGACACAATCAACGGGTTGTAACCAGTGCTGCTCAAAAGATGCCTGTAACAAAGACATCTGCTCTACTAGCCCGCCATGTAAAAACATTTTAAATTAGTTATAGCACAGTATGCGTCTCAAGCATTTTATGCATTTGTAAGCAAACACGCAGAACGTAATATAAATCGATGCTTTGTTTTCGGACGGGTACATAGAATGAATGGTTTTATGAGTCTATTTTACAGATAAAATATCAACTGCATAATAATCTAAAGACATTATTCCCATTTAAGTTCACATGAACCAAAGCTATTGTGATCGATCTCCGTTTTGCGACCGTCCTCGTCGGCGCCCATTATCGTTTTTGTGATAATCATTAGATCAATTTCTGTCCAGTTTATAGGGTCAACTGGAGCCGATTTCATCAACAATTCCTTAAGTTTCTACTTCAGAAAATACTTAACTAAGTCACTAAGTAAAACTTAACAGAAATGTGTTTCACCAACATACATTTCTACTTAAGAACTTAGCTAAGTAAAAAACATAAAAACGTAATTAAATATGGACTGGAAATTTATCTATTCTGCCAACAGTGTAAATGAAGTACATGCAGTTTTCATGGAACCAGTCAAAAATCATGCTCACCAAGATGCTTGCAAAATATCAAAGCAACCAATCACTACAAAAGCATGGTAACTGCTTCTTTTCTGATCATGATTTTTGATAAAATAAAGCATTTTAACTGTATCTGACCTTTGTTTTATGTAATTAGTGATGTTGCAGATACATCTGTGTACATGCGACTCGTTTATGGACATGAACTTATGTAAATAGAATAAATTGTCTATGGGACTTCCCCCTGTAATTTTGATTGACGAAAATCCTTGAATAAATTTCTAAAGAGGCAAAAGATTCATGTAAAATTGGTACCACATGATAGAAAAGTGATGATTTGTGCAAAGCAAGTTGCATTTTTTTTTAATTAATAATGTTTTAAGCATATTTCGTCCATTTATTGCTGTTTACTTAAGAAATAGGACATCATTTACGGTGAATTATCGTGTAATATATCACGGTTTGGAGTTCAATTGTAAAACAATAATTTCACGAGCCCGAAGTGCGAGTGGAATTATTGTTTACAATTGAACGACAAACCGTGATATATTATACAATTATGGACTTTTCAGCTGTTATACATGATGTGATATGCACCAAAAAAATCATTATTGACCGAGGCGATAGCCGAGGCGATAGCCGAGGTCAATAATGATTTTTTGGTACATATCAACATCATGTATAACAGCTGAAAAGTCCATAACTGTTTTATTATATAACCCTCAATTTGAATTTGACAGTTTATAACAATTAAACAATAGATTTTTTCAATAATATCACATCTCGGGACAGTTTTTATAAAACTGGTCAATATCAGAAAAAAACAGGTCAATATCGCTAGATATTTTTTCTAAAAAATTACTTTTTAGCCAATGAAAACGCGTCTATTTATAGGTTATATAATAATACAAGATAATTCACCGTAAACGATGTTCTATTTCTATTCTAACACCCCTAAAATGTGAAAATAAGGCACACCTCTGAAATCTTTCGCATTGCTTTGCTTACTCTCCTAACGTTGCAAACGTTACAGTGATATCTTTCGCATTGCCTTGCTTATTCTCCTAACGTTGCAAACGTTAGTGATATATCGTTGAATATAACGAGATATTTCAAACTAGGCTATATAGTGCGGGTGTATTAGAATTAGTGGTAAGACACCTCCTAAGCTGACTTAGAAATTTAATTATTTTACTTAAATTTAAGTTTTTACTTAAAGGGAATGTAGCTACACAGCCAAACAAGCTCTTTTATTGAGAGTTCTGAAAATCTTGGAAAAAGGTGAAAGAATTATCAAAATCGGATGATAAACAAAAAATATATGCCATTTAAAGGTTGTTCTAAAACAAACATGGGAGCCGCCATTTTTAGAACTATGACGTCATAGTTCCTATTACCATATATGGAATATTGATAAATATCATTTAAAACAAAGAAAATCAATGCAAATGATGACTTTTTTTTACTGGTCATATAAAGCATTATTGCCATTAAGTATTACATATTTTTCATACAGTTGCTGTAATTTTTTCCCTATAAATCAGTAAATTTTCATATTTATAAATATTCCATATATGGTCATTAAGAACCGTGATGACATAGCTCTCAAAATGGCCGCTTCCACATCCGTTTCAACAGAAACTTCAAATTATGATATCTTCTTTGTTTGTCATCCGATTTTGATAATTCTTTCACCCTTATTCAAGTATTTCAGAACTCTGAATAAAGATGGTTCGGCTGTGTCGCTATATTCCCTTTAAATTGGTTTGTTGAAACACGTTTTCCTTACTTCAGACAAACTTAGATGGAAAACTTAAACGTAAGTTGTTAAGTAGCTAAGTATATACTTAAGTATGTTGGTTAAATCGTCGCCAGGTCATTCAAAATGAATTTTGATCTCCATTACTGAAAACATCTTAAGCCTTTAACATTGCTTTTGCCTTCTTGTTTGTCTGTTTGCGTGTTTGTTTCTGTTTTTTGTGGTTTACTGTCCTCCTTGAATGCTACTTTCCCTGTCCGATCTTTTTATATTTCTTTTCTTCTAAAGAACCACTGGGAAGATTTCTTACAGGATCGTTATACCCTAGACAATTTTGTTGAAATGAAATTACGGGGTAAAAAAGACTTCGTCACGTTTGCAGTAGTGTATCTGTATTAATGGTATCTGTATTAATGTGACACATGTTATTCATACAAATGTACAAATTGACAAGCATGATTACGCATCAAATGCGGAGGGAATTAAAAAAAAGTTTTTTGTTTTTTAAAATTATAGTATTTCTGTTTCATTTTTTTATATTATGCATATTCTTATATATATATATACTTATTTAATTTAGCCATAAGCATTGTGTATACATAGATATATAGGGAACACCCTAAACCAATGTCGTCATCTTATACATTTTCGGGCTAATGACATTTGATGGTGTGCAAGACGCAGCTCATTAATATGGATAATCAAGTTTCCTAAGTAAAATACGGCCCAACCCAGTGAGTGTTATGTTTATATATAGAGATATTTCTAGTATAATGAATTCTATCAAAACATATCTCAGAAACTGTTGAGCTCATGGTAGTTATGTTCTGTATGACGCATCGTATTTTGATATAAAAATAATGAATCCCTTTGTCTGATATATACCAACACTTACATATGGCAGATGTTATGTAAATGAGATGTACATTTCAGTAATTGGTCCTCATAGTCAATGTGAAGATGACCCAAGTTTCAACTGTGAACAATTTAGTTCTCTGCTAAATCTGTGTGCCGACGTCCACCACGCCAAGACGGTCTGTCGAGAGTATTGCGGACTGTGTGATTTGGGTAAATATTCACTATTTCAGCATAACCCCCTGAACACAATACTTCGAGCAATTGGAAACAATCTCCCTAGCAAGGCTGAAGATTTGCATTTGAAAAGGTGACTTCATATACTGTATAATATTCATATACTGTATACTATGTATGTGTGGTGTACATTCTTCGTGTTGTTGCATGTGTTTATAATATCGCCAGGATGCGACCTAAATCCTCCATCTGTATGCGTCTGCAAAAATTAGAAACTTAAAAAGTAAAAAAATAAAAATGCAATGAAAACGAGGAACAGTGGGTAAAGGGAACGTGTTTTCTTAATCAGTTTTCCATAAAATAATCGTCAAATTCACAAATGTACCACAGTATCTACGAATAAAATAAATCCCCCCCTCCCCCACTACCCCCACCTCCACATACAACATTTTAAGGAGAAGTAATTTGCACAAAAAAATACATTATAAAAAAAAATGCTTGTCGGCCATTGTTATTTTTTCTCACTGACCCATTTTCGAAAGTAAGGTATTTTATGTTACCACGAATAAGTACAATTTTTTTGAAATATGCGTTTCTTAAAATGTCAATAACCTTTCGCTCAAATGTGTGACCCATACAACAGTATACTTTAACACACTGATCTCCTGATCTACTTTGTAACAGCAGGTACCTGCGAATTGTGATACAGAAATGTAAACACTTTGTTAACACTTATCTCTAGTTGACGGGAGTTGGTCAAGTTGGAGTTCTTGGAGTAGCTGTGACGTAACCTGTGGTAACGGAACAATCTCACGTGCACGTTTATGCAACGATCCCGCCCCATCGAATGGAGGATTGCCTTGTTCAGGGGACGGCACCGAGCACTCAACTTGTGTATTAGGACTTTGTCCGGGTAAGCTGGTTTCTGTAATTTCTGTTTCTGACATCCAAATATTCACTCCATACATTTAAAAACAGAAACATTTTTAGTTTTCGATTATCTTAGTCCGCTGGATTTTTGTTCAAATCAAGATTGTATTTTATGTTAGTACACAAGTCCCTTAGTCCCAAAGGTTAACATACAAACTATAAACAGTTTCATAATATTTGCTCTACTTCTTTCAGTTAAACCACATTTTGCACGAGGATTTTAATTCCATCTGTAGAAATTCAAAATTACCAAGTGTTGCGTTCTTAAATGTGATGAGTGTATCTAAAGTTAGCAAAGATTTTAAAGCTGCTATCCCCAATATAAAACTCTAAACAGAACAAATAGTGGTTTTATTGAATAAAGCTAACTGTTCTACATGTAAATAATGTATTTCTACTAATATTATTATATCATCTCCCTGTTATGATCCAGTTCATGGGGGTTGGAGCCAGTGGTCCTCGTGGGGGAGTTGTTCAGTAACCTGCGGAGTGGGGCTTCAGCGTAGAGACAGAGATTGTTCCAATCCCTACCCGGATAGAAATGGCAATCACTGCTTCGGAGACGCGCGGGATGACATGATATGTTTCGTTAGAGCTTGCGCGGGTAAGTTTCTGTTTAGCAAACCGCTGTCTGTAAACAGTTTGGTAATTTATACTTACATTCCAATAAATAGAGGATCTTACGAGAATGGTCTGTCAAACATTTAATTTATAAAACGAGTTTGAGTAATTTCATGATTCGAGACTGTGCCAATAATCATATCAATTGTATCCAACGAGGTCAATAAATTGAGATTTTATTTTTATCAAACAACTCCAAAAAATTGCGACATAACCTCCATTTATTAATGAAGATGTACATATATATGAGGTCGTATGTTGCTTTGGTCTTCGTGCCATAGTTAATAGGAGTGATAACACGCTATACAGTTATACAGTTATTTAGATTTTCACCCTATAGTCTTCACCGTTATTTTTGTTTTATAATATATTTCTTGTTTTTACTGTAAAATTTATGAAATCTGTTCATTCGATATAATAAGAACGATAATGTATATAATGAGGATTTTGTTAACCGAATATGTGAAAGATGCTGGTCTAGGTCCAAAACTTAGAGAACATGTTTCAGCTAAACGTGTTTCAATATTTTCATGAAATATTCTGAAAGTACCTAGCATGAAGTATACGTATATATAATTGGAACTGGATTTATTGCTGGTAAATAAAAAATACCTTAGTTGTGAAAATGGGCTGAGAAATAAATAATTTTCAGCTTAAATACTTTCTGATGTGGAATTTCCAATGTGAATTCATTGTTGCTTTAATAGTGTGAGGGGAAAAACAACAAGATGTGTTAAATTAAGTTTATACAAGTTAAAATCATGTTTGGAGAGCAAATCTAAAAATAAATATGTTCTAATTTGTGATGTAGAAATCATTTGGGAAAATAAAATCCCTATCAAAAACAACTTTTGCATGTCAAATATTTTATTTCTCGACCGATTTCGAAAAGTAAGGTATTTGCATGTATCACTGATATATGACTAATTGTGTCTAAATGAAATTAAGAAAAAAGTTAAACCAATTTCTTTTTTGCAGAAACATGCACCCCAAACAATAAGCCAAGTTTGTGGCCTTTTTTCACAAAAAAGTATTACGTTTTTTCTTCAGTAAAACCGATTTAAAATACACAGTTTTTTTACATAATACTGAAAATAACTATTTTCTAGATGGTGGATGGTCTTCGTGGTCTGCATGGGGTCCATGTAGTACGACTTGTAACGAGGGTATAAAATCACGGTCGCGGTCGTGTGATAATCCATCACCATCTCAGTTTGGACGAGCGTGCATGGGTAACTACGACGAGAAAACCTTGTGCAATGAAATTAAATGTCCAGGTATTGTTTATCTTATGTAAAAGTTATAACTTTGAAGAATACTATACAATTTCAGTAACGTTAATGAATGAATGCCTCTATGTGTTATATTAACTGGGTCTCATTATATAGGTCTCAATACCTAATCATATTAATAAGTAAGCATAATATATACATGTATATATATATCGCAATCAGTTTTCGATTTCATAATGTATAACGTCTCAGTGGGTAGATGAACATATACAGGTTTATCAGCGCGTAACTACTTTCTTGTCGATCTTATATGGAGACGATCATCTAGTATCCACATCCCATTACTATGGTGGCTGATTTCTGACATGTCTTTTCGTTATTTCGCCGCGAAAAGACGACAGAACGAAAAGACGACAGGACGAAAAGACGCCAAATGCAGCGCGAAAAGACGACAGAATGACAAGGCGACAGAACGACAGAACGAAAAGACGACATTTCATGTGCGAAAAAACGCCACTCGACATGACGAAACGACGACACTTCAGCTGCGAAAAGACGCCATTTGATATTGTCGTCTTTTCATTATTTCGTGTGGCGTTCTGTCGTCTTTTCGCGATGCATTTGTCGTCTTTTCGTTCTGTCGTCTTGTCGTTCGGTCGTCTTTTCGCGATGCATTTGGCGTCTTTTCGTTCTGTCGTCTTTTCGTTCTGTCGTCTTGTCGTCTTGTCGTTCTGTCGTCTCGCCATTCTGTCATCTTTTCGCCTTTCGGTTAACATGCACACTTCGGCACTGCGGCCATTTGCATGGGAAACAAGTGTAATGTGTAATCCCTGTGTTATTAAATGCGCATGTCAACCGGAAGGCGAAAAGACGACAGAACGACAAGACGACAAGATGACAGAACGAAAAGACGACAGAACGACAGAACAAACAGACGCCAAATGCATCGCGCAAAGACGACAGAACGACAAAACGACAGAACGAAAAGACGACAAATGCATCGCAAAATAACGACAGAAGGCCACACGAAATAACGAAAAGACGACAATATCAAGTGGCGTCTTTTCGCAGCTGAAGTTTCGTCTTTTCGTCTTTTTGCGTGGCGTTCTGTCGTCTATTCGCCCTTGAAATGTCGTCTCTTCATTCTGTCATTGTCGTCTTTTCGTTCTGTCGTCTTTTTGCGCTGCATTTGGCTTCTTTTCGTCTATCGTGTTTTCGTTTTGTCGTCTTTTCGCGGCGAAATAACGAAAAGACGACAAGACGACAAATGGCAGAAATCAGCCACCATACATTACTGCGATTCGAATTCGAAACACTGCTGATGCTACTGGTTAGTTTTCCTCATTCTATTGCATTAATATCTTATGGACAAACCACAGTAAACATAATCTCTTTCAAAGCATTATGTATGTTTAATAGCATGCAACTCATTTTAAGTTTTTAAGATAACACTGTTTTAAACGACAGCTAAACAGATCGCCTTCTCGGTCACAAGTCCTGACGGAACGCTAGTCAACGGCGTTCCTATATTCACCACCATCATGACGAATATTGGTGGAGCATACAACGTCAATACCGGAAAGTTCACGTGTCTTGTAGCTGGACTCTACCAGTTCTCATTTGTTATCCGTGCCAGTCAAGGAATAGTGACATGTAATATAAGATTAAATGGTTCAGGTAAAGTATTTGCCCAAGCTGACACCCCTAGCGATACTGCGACAGCGTTAATATATCTGTCCCTAAACAAGAGAGATGTTGTGGATTTAGGCGACTGTGGAAACTGGAATAATACCTTCAAATTATCAGGAACCATTTTTAATGGTGTACTTATATCTGCTAACTAATTATATTGAATGTTATAAATATTATCGTCATGTGTTTTCGATCGTATTGTGAATTCGAAGATCTCCATTTATTTCGTATTATTTGCGATTTCGCATGATTTTAGATGTCATTACGTAAATATTTGCTTACAAGCACAAATACATGTCATCGTGAATTTGTTTAAGAAAAATTATCATTCGAGTCGTACTTTAAACGAAAAAACAACAACCTATTTTACCATTTTCACATTAATACCAAAATACCACTTCGAATGACTTATTATTACAAACAACAGTACATGTAATATATCAATGATCTGAAAAATGTACGATTCGTCTGCTTTCTGGAACATTGAATTGAATTGGGGTTTTAAGGCGCACCAACACATGAAAAGGTTATATGGCGCCTAATAGGCATGAACATGCCAGGCTCATCTTCCATGTACATCGAGATAAAATATGGAAAATGGGCCTAGAACCTTCTCACCCTGAACTGCAGAGTTGCTGCAAATTCTATCGTAGAAACTCCA